>JAVSBS010012758.1:0-49597 GCA_033124195.1 Coracias cyanogaster | reverse complement strand
TTTTCTAAAGTATATCTTTATTTTTTGGGGAAGGGAGCTCTTTCAGGATTGCATGCATTGAAATTCATAGCTCATCGCTGATAATGTAATCACAGCATTACATTAATTGATCTTACTCAAGAAGACTGGTCTATGTCATGCAGGCTATCCCAGAGCTAAAGTAGACAGTAGGATTATGTTCCTTGGTATATTATTTAGGGCAGGAGAATTCACTTCTGACAATACAAGCTTTTATTCTACCCAAGTTTCAGAAGCTCTTGTTTTGGAGATATTCAACAATAAGGCAAAGCTTTGATCTTTTTTTCTCATGAATGATGGAAGAATTCTTGGATTTATTGCCTAAAATTTTCACTTTATTAAGCTGTCAAGTTTTGCTTGGTGGCCTACTACAGAGTGAAATACTAAATTTGATTTAAAGGTCAGAGGAGATGTGTGGCACCTACAATCTGCCTTTGAATTGTTTTTGTAACACTAAATAGAGTTTACAAGGAGAGAAAATTGGAACTGGTCAGCATAAGTCATTCCAATCACAGTGTCTTTGAAAAGACAGCTCTACTTCTAACTACACTAAAAGATAAAGGAAATGGATACATTAATGTTACTCTGGGGTTTATGAAACCCCAAGCAGAGTTCTGGACTGTAATTGTAACAGCTAAACAAGGGAAAAGCAACAGGAAAATGTTTCTGTTTCTAATGCTAATGCAGTGGCCACAATTATAGGAAACCTTAATTTGGAGAGACATTTTAATCTGAATTTACTAGAGGTCTAAATAAACTCTCAACAATAGGCTCTGACCGCTCTCCCAACAGACCTTGTTAATATTTCTGCATCTCTACATCTTTTAATTCACAACCGAAATAAGGCCCCAGAAGAAATTACTTTCTTTTAAAATAATTTTACAACTGCAGCCAAATATATTATCATTTTAATTAAATATATGAAGTATAACAAGGGCCAAGATATAAATTTCTAGGAATCTGAAGCCTAATTTAATTTCCACATTTAATATATAAAACTCGTGACATATAAAAACTCCTAATGTCCTCATTTACCTCTTAGTACAGTCCTTTATCATGTACATTTCATTAGTCACATAGATAAAAGAAAACAATTACAAACTAACTGTTAAGTCTATATGAGGCATTGCTTGGTAACCAAATCTGGTATGATACTAAGTGGAAATTTCTGTCTCAGAAAAAAAAAAAGGAGTTAGGCAATTTCCCTCTGCCTCATTAAAGACAAGAGAAGTTAACTCATTATTACCATCTAATTCTTTAAAGGTGCCAGACTGGTTTCTGATTTTCTTGCTTGGAAATTTAGAAAAGAGTAGCTTTTCCCTTAAGAATCATGAAAAAGAAATAAATCTTCAAGAAATCATTCTGTGATATTGTTCCTCTCTGTGGAAAAAGAACTTAAACAACCCTGGACAAAACAGAAACAAATGAAAATATTGACATTCAGCTGAGAAAGTAGCTGGGAAGTAAAATTGTCACAAACTTGCAAATTCCATCTCCTGGCAGAGAGGTAGCAAAACTAGCTGGGCTGACTGCCTGGTAGCACATTGCTCGGATTCAGCATAATCCAAGAGTAGAGTAAGCAGAAATACACCGAGGCTCTCCTCTATTTTTTGACCTGACAGTTGTCATTTGGGCTGTGTACATAATACCTCGTGTTGGAAAGCTCACACTTACCCTCTCCACAACTGTTTCCCACAGCTTTCAATAAAAATGCCCATGTCTCACTTTTTTGGCTTTTTCTCTTATATTAAGGGTCACTCTGAATTAAAAATAGAGTTTGAAGGGAGAAAGTGGCCATAGTTTCCAAGTTATAGCTTTTGGCTTTTTCTTTGAGGTTTCACATAAAGCCCTTACACTGAAAGCCTTTGATCCAAAAAAGATCCAAGTATAGTTCTAGTTCAGGTCTGTTCAAGAAAAATGACATTTCAGAGATAAAGCCAGATAAAATGAATGAATTCCTTAAACCAAATAGAGTTCGCACTTTTTTCCCCTGTTTTCTGAAGGTCCCTAATAGACTGCCTGGCAGTTTAAGGCAAGATGTACAATATCTGGAGTTCAGAAACTCTGCGTTGAATGGCTTGGTCTGGAAATACAGTTTTTTCATTGACTCTTGTTTGTAGGTTTGTCCTAGGTCCTAACCATGGACCAGGACATGGGTTAGAGACTGCAGTCCTTTCTGACCCAGCTTTCCGCAGACACACTGCCCACAGACCAACCAGTTCTACTCGTTTTGACAGAAACAGCATGGGCTTGAGCTTTCCTTCTCGGTCATTCTATATTTTTTTCCAAACACAAACTTAGAGTCCTGTCCACACAATGTAGGTAATAAGCAGGTTCAAGTCTTAGCACAGGGTTTGCACTACAAATACAAAATTCATGTGCCTAAGATGGGGTATTGCCTGAGGAAGTATTACAGGAAAGGAGGAAATCCCATGGCCAAATGCATGAGATTGGCATGGTTTTCAGCACAGAATTACGGTGCTGTAAAAGAAAAAACCCCAAATGCAGCTTTTCTGAAAGTAGTATTCCAGCTGAAAGAGGTCACCCCACTCAGTCTGTATGACCAAAGAAGATTTTTCTACGTACTTTGTGTCAAATCCAAGAGACCTTTCAATTGGGTTAAAACATCTCAATTTCACCCCTATTTGTAAATAGGACCTGCGGCCCATTACCTGTCGGTACAATCATTTTACATTTGTACTTAATACATAAGCTACAGGGAAATGAACCACTCAGGACTGGTAGAGAGCTATCAGGAAAAAAAATAAATTCAAATGCAGTGTGGAGAACTTGAATGTGACTGCAACCTGGCATATATTGGTGGGGGTCTGAAATTTAAACAGTAAAGCAGCTGTCTGACAAGAATTGAAAATTTCTGAGAAAGTAAAAAAATACAAATATATGCTTTTGGTTGATCACTTGGGATTCTCCTCTGAAACAGCAAATTCTGTATAAAATATATAGAGGACCTACTAGCATTTAAAAGATACCGAGTACCCTCAATATCTATTGATCAGAGCTCTGTATCTTTGTAGAATACAAATGACAAATTACCTGATTCAGTAGCTTTAAACAAAAGAAGAGTCTAGGTGGAAAATGTTTAGAGGGACCCATTTAATAAGATAACAGAAAAGATGGCAAGGTTTTTTCCCTACAAATACTTTCAGCTGTAATCATACAAGCACATCCGTGGATTTATGAACTCTCATTATTTTGATGTATTGCTGCATTTCTGCCTAAAAATAAAACAAAATGTGTTAAGTTTGGCCTGAGATGAAATACAGAGTTTCTAGTACTAAAATATTTCAATTACTCATACTGAAAGATCAGGAAACTAGTAAGGAGATAAACATTGTTGTTCATATACTGACAAAGTGTGCCAACCGTTAGAAACATGTGCTTCTATTTCAGAATAATCTAATTAACATTAGCATGAGTGTCAAGTCATTAAAATATTCTTCTGAACAAAGATATCAGGCTCTGATTTAAACTTCTCTTTTACTCAGTTAATAGTATAGCTACTTTTCAGATCATTCCAGTAATATTCTCTTTAAAAAAAAAGAAAAAGAAAAAGAAAATAAACCAATATTATAGTGTTAAACACCCAGTAACTAACTGACAACTTCAGGTCTCTCTGTGTTTAATCTGTTTGGATAGGCAGGAAAATGTGCAGTGTTTAGATTGCAAGACAAAGCTGATGGATAACATTTTCACTGCACAAAAGTTCCAATAAATTGGAGAGTGTTTAATAGATTTGGATTTATCAAAATAACAACAACAACAGAATGTGTAGAGACTTCCTGGATTCAATTTTTTAGGGCTTAAAGCATAGACCGGAGAGTTGATCCTGTTCTTAAAGAGAATGAAAATCATACACCTGTAAATGAAGATTTCAAACTTTTGTATTTGCACAAGATTTTGAGGAGTTTTAGCCTAAAGTTTTGGGTTGTGACCGTCTCCGTGTAGGATTGAGCACACGGGAAACAGCAGTGTTAGATAACCCTGTGAACCCACCCCAGGCACACACTTCAAAAACATCTCCACAGGGAATAGCTGAATAACTAAGATTAAATGTGTTGGGTTCTTGTTCAACGCAACTTTGGGTGTGCCTGGTTTTCAGGGTCTGCCTGTTTTTTTTAGGTTCTCATTAAACTCAATGAGAAGAATCCCTTCTTTTGGGTAGAGCTGCAGAAATTTCAGAAGTTCAATGTGGTCATTACTGCTAAATTTAAATCACAGAAAAAGAAGATATAGCTAGATGTCAAATAAACGCTATTTACACTAGGAGACAATATTTTCCAAACTTTTGAAGACTGATATTCTCACAGCATGAAGATATAAAATAAGATTGAGAGGTAGCTGCAGTTAATGATTAGTAAGCAAACTTACATGATCAACAATCCAAACTTGTTGAAAAGCCATTTACTTGTCTATCTCTATTTATTTATTATTGATTATCATTAATTGTAAAGACTCTGACTACTGCAATATCTGACTGATGATTTTTCATTTTTCATGAAAGTCATTAGCTTATCCATCCAGATATTGCAAACAATTTCCAGTATCATAACTCAGCCGCCATACAGATTATCTAATTATACAGCACTCACCTATAAAGAAAAATACTTCGGTCATGAGAACTGTACCAATAAAAGCAATGATTCACAGTTTGATAGGAAGTTTATTTATAATTTGCAGAGATGGAACTTAAAACACTCAGACAGTCGGAAATTCAGAAGCAAAGCCCCTTGCAAACAGCACCTGCAATGGAACGTAGCAACGCCCAACCTGCCACCCATGTTTTGGCACAGGTAATGAGCGGACTCTGGTTTTCCTTGGAGCCTGAGTACTGATGCTTCTGTAAGTCAGAGTTTGCATAGGGTTTTTACAGCACTATATCAAGAAAAAAAGCAGTGGGGAAATGGGAGGTTTTTTCAACTATCTCATAAATGCCATTGATCAGTTCCAATCATGACTAGGGAGTGACTCCAACTGTAAAGCAATTCCTGTGCAGGGGTTGGAGCTGGGGCCCAGTGTGGGGGGTGAAGACTCAGCAATTGCACTCAAGGGCCTTGGAAGATTCTCAGTGCCACCATTAATTGTACAGCAGCTACAGTGTTGGTGTTTTTCCTTGCCATCTCCTATGGGACTGAAGTATGTCAATACATCCTGTAACAGTACTCTCTGCACCCTGAAAGCCCTGCCTGTGCGTAGCTGGCAGCATCACTTATCTGTTTGGTATCTGCCTTACCCAGTCTGCAGGCTAGGAAGCAGCTCTTCATTTGGTCCTCACTCCTGCTGAGATGCTCAGGTAACTTTGTTACCATGTGTGCTGCTCAGCTTTCTGATGGGACCTCTTGAAACCATGCAATAGCTTTATGATCCAAATTAAAATTCTCCTGCACCAAATGGATACTCTAAACTCAGATGTTAGCTGGGTAATGCTTGAATTAGAGAACGGTTTATTCAACTGATGGAGCTAAGACCCTGTACCCTCACTATTTTGTTTCAGCTAAAAATGCCCATTGTGTATAATACTGTATGCTTTTACTTCCATCTTAATAATAAGTGTCTGCCATGAAGCTCTGCTAGAATAGCAACTGTAAAACAGCAAGATCTCTATCAAACTACTGAAGCAGTGAAATAATACATAGCAGATTCCCAGATGACCTCCATAAATCCTTGTTCACCAACAGTGATATTTGTTAACAACAAAATTAACTTTTATTACTTCTTTTGGAAGCTCCTCAGAACAACCAGAATAAATAAATTAGATTAAATTAGGTTTACTGGTCAAGATGCGAAGACACAACATAACTCTGAGGCTTATATTAAGCCATGATTTGAAGAACTGCATATAATGCACTGTACACTGGAGACTAACAGAAAGAAAAGGAAAAGAGCTGCTATCTCTGATGCTTGCACAACATCCTCTGGATATTGCGTACATCAAGGGTTGCCTCCCAGCCTGGCATGCAGCATACAGTACTCTCTGTGGAGGAAATATAAGACTAAAAAAAATCTGGTCTTTCACTGAAGGGATGGCAATAGGACTGTGCTCCGAGCAAATGTGATGGACTAGTTCCCAAAATGAAGACTCAGGTGGGGCTCTGAGGTGCTAAAACTGCAGTAGCAATAGTGTTCTTTTGGCTCACATGAGCAAAAAAAATGCCTGAGATGCACAGAGTGCTTACTGTTTCAAACAGAAGAGCAAGAAAGTGTGACAAAGTCATCAGAATATGAGAATGACCACATCAATCTTTTGTTAATTATGGATCCTGATTTTATAAACACTTTTTTTTCTGTCAAAATCATGAAGGTGGCAATAGTAACAAATAATTATTTTTGGAAGCTTTTATTATACTGGGCACTGACAGCTACCCCCACACCCATGAATGCTGGGAGTCCCTGTGATGCTATCACAGAACTGGTATTGAACTCCTGCAAGGTGCTGATCTAAGGCCAAGTCTTAGCATCTTCTGGGACCTGCAGAGTTTATGATGTGGAGAAATCTCCTGAATGTTACTGAACTAGACTGGTGTAGTTGTTTTCTGCTTCTCACGCTGGTGTCTCTGTCTCAGTGCCAAGGAGACAGACTTTAGTACAGGACCAGTGAACACTAACCTTGGCTCTCACTGGAAAAATTGCTAAGTAAGGTATAACAGGGAGATATGATTCATTTTTATCCCATCAAGACTGTCTACAGGCAGCAGGCAATATGTTTTTTAACACATTGCCTTTATTCTGAAGTTTTCCTTGACATGTTTGTGCTGTTTATGAAGAGGGGAAGTTAGGATCCTTGACAGAAATGTAAATCATTTTAATATTTTCTTAACAATTCTTTGGCTCAAATTTATGTGAGAAACCAGATGTGAGGATTTATGAAGGACACTTGTGACAGGTATGTTATGCAAAAACGGAAGAGGGAAAAATCAATAAACAGCCATAAAATAAATAAATAAATTAAATTTTAAAGTATCTTCAGACTCCTCTGATCTATATTTCTAAGCAATTCCTAGCAATGCACCAGTATCTTCCAGCACTCTTCCTGTGCATTAATCAAATGATCGGGAATGAGACAAGAGACCAATTTAAGGCTCAAAAGTAGTGAAAGAGATAAAATTAATCTTGCCTCATCTTGACTGCCTAGAATTTTGCAGCTGCTCCACTGTTTTGTAAAGTTTCTAAGTCTGTCTAGTGAAAGTAATTGTGAAATATCCATGAGTAAGTGTTATCCCTGTGGCAAAGATCAGCATAACGCCTTTTCCTGCTCCTTCTCCCAGGATGTGAACACTGCATAGGGTCTTGTTTTGGTCCAATGAAGGGGAAAATCACTGCAGTCTGCCCCAGAGATGTGTTTGCTCTCTTAGCTGAGAACGTGAGTGTGTAAATCTTTTTAAGGAAACTTATTCCTAAAACACTGCTTCTCAATGTACAATGACAAATTATTAATGGGTCCTTATTTTACTGATAGCTGACTTTTGGCATGAGATGTGACCTTTGAAAAGATGAGGTAATTCTTTAAAGAGTCAATGACCACACATCTCATGTTTTCATGACAATCTCAATCTACAGATAAGGGAAATAAATACAGTCTTACCTCGTGGAGCAAATCCAAAAGCCAGAGCTGAGACCTTTGTTTAAGATGACCGATGCTTGCAAATATTTTTGTTGTACCAGAGCAGGATTCCCACAGAAATGAATCAAGACTCTCAGTGGCTTTTCCCAGGGCCAATGGGTTTAGTTACTTCTAAAGTTTCCACTTCAAAGTAAACTCCTGATTCTTACTCCAAAACTTACTTGAGAAACAATCTTAACCCCACCTTCCCAAACCTGTTGAAAGCTGAGGCATTCATACATCTCTAGTAAAATGCTATAACTTGCTAATTCCAGAGGGATTTGACTCAAATTCACTCAGAAAGTGTCAGTTTAAGAAAAACAAGTCTGTTGCTGTTGAATACTGAAATAGTGATTTATAGCACTGTATGGCTCTGCATTAGCTTAATATTCAGGACTTTCAGGAGCTGGACTCCAGCTCCAGATTCAAATTTCACAGCATTGGCATTGCTGTGGTCCCAGATGTTGGCACAGTGTCATCCTGGCTGTGGCAGAGCACCAGGATGTGCGGTATAGGTGCGGATGCTCAACCTTCACTCTGAACTGAGGGAATAGCACAGAGCTGCAGTCCCTGTTCTGGATGCCTGGCACAGAGCTCTGATCAGCTTTATAAGTCACTGTGAAGTTTTGTACTAACGTCAGACCCAGAGGTGTTCTCAAATGTGAAACATTAGAGCCAGACAATAGTTGTTTGGAAGAGAGAAATGTGTGCTCTATGCTGAGACTGCAAAGCAGCAGCTGCACTTTTAATTAAAACTTACGTCCTATATATCTTTGTGTGTTTGAGTGTTTCTTTGTTTTTAATGAAATTTTTAGATAAAGGGAGCTTTTTAAATTATACTTCTGCCTCCTGGTGCATTTCTTCCTTATTCATTTTTGCTATCATGACTTTTTTTCAATTTACGTTAACAGATTAGGCCATATCAGAGCTTCTGAATATATAAAAGGTGATGGCAGCAAAACATAGCTCTGTTTCTTGATCTATTCAGTAATGGTCTCTTTAGTCCCCCTTCTTTATTCCTCTCCCCACCATACACGCTTTAATTACTGTGACACATATGGATCTTAAGCATATTTGACAAAGAGTAATGAATGAAGTCTCAACACTTATCAAGCAAATGCCTCAACATTTGCATAAGTTAACATTACTATAATTCTGTGGATCTGCAGGTTAGAATTAGGGATTTATGACTTGGGGAATTTGACTGGAACAGAGATTCCCAAAGAGCTGCTTTTCTAATGGATTTCCTCACAGAGAGCAGTTTGAATTTTTTAAGTGCTGAAATCACACTCAAGTCTAACAGAAGTTGGAGGAGGATTTTTGGCTGCTAGGAGTGAAAACCTTAGAGCCTTGTGAATGTGAAAATATGAGGAAGAGGTAAGCTAAAAGAAGAGTGTAATGGGATATGGAGCTAAAGAAGAAGGAAGTAGAAGCGCTAAAATAAAAGTAAATAATTAACCACAAGAATGAAGGATTTAATTTAACTAGAATTTACAAAATTAAGAAGTCACAGAAGAACTGAAGAAGATGGCATTTAACACAATACATTGATCATGGCTGAGGTCTTCAGATAGAGGGGTTTTGGTTTTCATTATTTGGATGACACATAAAAGAATTCCTTGCCATTAGCTTGATAATACAAGTAGTGATAGGAATTTGCCTGCTTGACAATTAATAAATTGATACAGGGAAACAACTGAACTATGCTAAAATGCTGGCAGTTAATTTTCCTGACATCGCCTTGCTTGTTTGCTTCTCCTTGCTCATGCAGAAGACTGCTTTAGTTTTCCTCTTACACAGTAAGAACAAATTTTCCTTCATATGTAGAAAGCAGAACAATTTAGTAACACTGGCCCTTTTTGGCTTAAATTTGGTTTCAAGGAATTGGGAAAGAAAAAGGATAATTTGCATGAAGGAGGTTTACTTCTGAGTCCTGCTACAGAATTCTGTCTTCTGAGCTCCTTTTCTGTCAAGACTCAATATCTTACAAACTGCTTGCTAGTTTTAATCTTCATGCAAAATAACTGCTGAGCATAAAGTGTGTTTACATCAATCAATCCAGAAATGTAAACAAAATAGAAGCAGTAGAATTGTGAATGAAGAGTTGATTAAGAAGTGACAGCAAAGGTTTGTGATGATGAAGGGATGAATAGTGCTTGTTTGGAAATGTGCCAGTTACTTGCAATTAGTTTTGCTAGCTAGTCAGCAGGATATCTGCTGGCTTGTAAACGGAGTGGGCATTTTCTACTCAGGTTGGTATGCAACTACTGACTCTTCTGTACTAAGACATTTGTAATATTTTGTGACTATGGACTAGAATAAGAAAAGCACAGTAGAGCTAACAGTATTTGATGTTAACTTTAGGTGCTCTAACCGCAGACTGTTGTCTCCAACACTCAGAGCCCTGGGCTTCACTAAAACTACTGCTGCCTGCCTGCTGACGGGCATGCCCAGAGCCACCTCTTCATAGGACTGGTAAAGCAAGACCTCAATTCACAAACTGGTTGCAGGGTGTTATCCCAGCTAAACAGATAAGAGGGCATCCTAGGCTGATCTACCATCAAAATCCTTCTCTTGTGGCTGTGAAATGGACTCTAAGCCTAATAGCATACCCTTAGTCAATGGGAAAGCCCCTTTGACTCCCTGGGACATGGTACAAGGCACTCAGTAGCTGCCTGGAGTTGGGACATGCCTGGGGACCAGGGTGGCACTGTGCCCGGTGTAAATGCTCATGCCATACCACAGAAATTCAGATCCTTAGAGCAAAAATGAGTGCTACAAGGATGCTACAGTACAGGATATTTGCTTGAGCAAGGGAGAGATGTGGGTCCTGGATCCTGCTCCATAAAATGCCTACTCAGGAGCAAGAAGCCACTTGTCTTCCCCATGAGCATTATTTGCCTATAGAAGCAGCTTTCTGTGGTGGATTCATCCGTTCTCCTTCAGAGGGATGGATTAACTGAAACCAGGAAGCTGAGACAATGTCAGATGTAGCATATTTTCTCAAATCATATAGCAAACAAGCAACAGACCTGGACAGCATGGCCTTGGTGTAATGACACTCTAGTCTCTTATTCTGGTCACAAGCCCATCCTGCAGTGTGTTTAAATAAAACCAAATAACCCTAGATCTAATCTCTAGAAAAAACATATCACAATGTATTCACAGTGTCAATGAAACAATTCCCTTATGCTCCTTAAAGTCTACAAAATGCACATTTTTATCTACTAGCTTAAGTATTTAACTATTCCCAAATGCAGGCTGATGACTAATCAATCCCCAGCTAATCAATCTATTGAATTCAGGAACAACCAGCATCTCGCGGACTTTGTAATAGCTACAGTATGAGAAGAATTTCAAAATAAAGTGCGAGTCGCAACAGATCTAATGTTTCCCTCTATTACAGACAAATTACATCAACACATTACAAAGAAAGTTTGAAGACAAGATTATTAAACTGCAGTTTGCTGGTTGTATAAAATAGGGGCATGAAGACAAAGCAGGAGGTGAGAGTGTGAAGGTAAAGTAATAAAAAGAAACCAAATGATTCATTTAATTAAAGGGTTGATTAAACTTGAAGACTTGTTATACTTCACATTTTTCATTAGCAAACATTTCTGTTTAGGGGATTTTTTTTATTTTTTAATTGAAGCTCTTCCAGATACAGTGTGCAATTTACAGTGTGCGATCTATGGGCCCAGTCCTGCTTCTTTCAAAATCCACAGCAATCTTTGCACTGATTGAAACAGTCAGTCATTATACAAGCTAAAAAACTTTTTTTATGAATTCTCACTTCAGCCATAATTTTGGGAATCCCAAATGATTTTATATTAAAAGACTCTAGTGTCACAAAATTTTAGGAATGTAATTAGTTTTTTGCTCTGTGATATTACTGAAGATGTAAATAATCATTACTACAGGCTGAGATTGTAAATTACCTTCTGCCTTATTTGTCCAAGTTCTATGTCATTACAAGCACTGGACATAGTCACATTATTGAGATGTCTCTCAGAAGGCCAGTTAATATAACCATATCTGCTGGCTTATCAGAACAATATTAGAAAATAATGAAATTGCGTTTTGTTGGTACCAAGTAATTAAATAGAACATAATGAAGTGCTAAATATATCAAAAACTTTAAGCTTTTGTCTTTTAATACAGAACTTGTGTGTATGAGAGAGAGAAAGAGAGAGAAAGAAAAAGTTAGTATCTTTAATTTTTTTATGCTACCGTCATTTAATTTTCAGCTATGTATGCATTGAAACAGGCTAGTTTCAGATTTCACTGTGTAGCTGAAAACTAGACAGAAATGAAATCTTTTTCAAAATTAGTAGTTACAATGTGTGCTGAAACTGCCCCGGGAACCCAGAGACTTAACTAACATGAAGTTTTAGTCAATTAAAATTGTTAAAAACAGGGTTACAACAGTATGTGCTCAATCATGCACATCCTCATACAAAATAATTGCTGGACAAAAATTGAATCTTTCCTCAGAAGCAGCTCTGCATACAAAATTTGAACAATCAAGGTCCAGATTACTAAGTGAATCTTCCCCAAAATCTTTGGTCTGTAAAATTTTGCAGAAAATCTGTGTAATAGTGAAGCTATTTATCTTTTACAATTTTCTGACAGATACAGCCCAAAGGCAAACTCTTTCTTGTTCCTCAGAGCTCAAGATGGAGTGAGAGAAAAATCTGGTTCCTGGGATGGTCTAATTCCTGATCTGTGCCTGGCCTTTGCTGGGCAGAAACTGGAAATTCAAAATGTTTAACGTATTCCTTGCCCTGAACTCTTGTACATTGTCTACCTGTTCCTGATTTAACATCTAACAGAAATTATTTACTCCTCCCATTCAAACACCACTATTTAATGTGTGTGAGGCATGCAGCATTCAAGTGAATAAGTGGCTAATTGCAGTGGTGGAGAAATTTCAATCCCAACAGTTCTGTATTGATTTAAATTAAAGATTAATCCTGCTCAGAATTCTGCTTCAGGATCATGATACTGGTATTTGGAAATAAAATAACTATCATACACTGCTTGTTAAAACAAAATACACCAGTAAAGATTCATCAGTAAGTAAAAATTCCTAGGTTATACGTGCAAAAATGCATGTATACCCAAATATATATGCCATATTTTATAGGTGTTAAAAAGCTCACCATTTTATTGATAAAAACACTTAAACTCTCTCTCTGTCTCCCTCTGTGTTTCTCTTGGGAGCTTTAAACTCAAATGACTCTGATAAAATATGAAAGCTTCCATTGATTTATTGTTAATAGCAAATAAATAAATTTAGGGAAGAAAATGTACTTTGAGACATTATTGTCACTGAGGGACCAACAATATCTTCAGCTTCCATATATCTGTACAGAAATCTGTTGAAAATCTCTTTTGCATATTCATGGCCATGGTCATTCTAGTGGGGAATATCTCTAAGCAAAATTTTTCTTTCCTTTACTATCCTGCCTAGTTTACAGGCAAAATTTCACCATCAGTATTTAGCTAGAAGATTAATATTAAAAGTATTCCTCCTTGCATGCAGCAAAAAAGATGCTTACACAAATGATTGAACAGGTATAGAAAAAAAAAAGCAAAGAATAAACAGCAATAGATTCAGGATTATTGGTTTAGAGATTCTTTACAATACTCACTTTTTCACACTTTTTTATTACTTAATGCACCGAGTCTTGTTGTGCCCTTTTTTAGGGTTCCTTTGCTATCTTTCCTCTTAACTATTGCCATTCCCATTGGTCCCCTTGGGCCCCCATGGGCATGGCTTGGCACAGAGGCACTGTACAATCCTATGGTGTGTGGGTGTAGTGACCCAGGTGGGCAGTTCTGAGGTGAGATGAAGGAAGGCAGCGCCCTCGTGAACATCTGAGGAAATTATCTTGGGCCTGATTTTCAGAAATGAACGCCCAAAGCAAACCAAATACTGCAATTGTACAGTATGAGTATGTATAAAGTTGCCAACTACATTGCTGAGTGAGATCTGGAGCTAGCAGTCTTCAGGAACTGTCCTGTTCCAGAAGTCACTATTAAAAAACCCCACAAAACTCACCCACAAATCAGGAAGAGCCAGGGGAACCTTACTGGGGTAGGCATTTGTTAGTGACATTGCCCAGTTTTCCTGGACAATTGTTTTTTCCTGCAAATTGGTGGATCATGTTGTATAACATAGTAAGTTGTACAACATTAGATTAACCTTTGGAGAGCAGATGCTCAACAAAACATTTTGGCAAAGATGACTTCATGATTAATCAGCACTTAGCTTCTGCCTGAGACATACAGATCTAGAAATGAAGTTTTCCTTTACCTAGGTCTGCTGAGGAACGTAATCAAAGAAAGGTGTAGTCAGAGCATATCTACCACACTATCAAAGTCAGGCTCCTACAAAATCAACTGAATATGAGCACTTACTTTCCTACTTTTTAAATTAGGAGCCTTAATATCTTGGTATAACACCAGAGAAGAGCCACAGCCTGTCAGGCTGGTTTCAAGTTGTCTTTGGTCTTCACTGGCTTTGGCAACTTTAAAAATGACATTTGGTATTTATGTGAATTTGAAAGGATCAAAGTATCTTTGAACCTTTGGCCTTTGATGATGATATGTCCCCATTTACCTATCTGTATATTGGTAATGACTATCTTTACCTTTGAGGTCTACAGATCAAAGAGATATTCTGAAATGATCCCTAAGAAAAGAGATCCCTACTAAGTCTGAAAGTTAAACCTTACACAGACCAACTTTGTATTAAATGTGATATTTTTAATGATTTATGCAATGCTGCTTTCTTTAAGAATTTCCTGAAAGGAACCTACGCGTGTAATTTGTAAATCCTCTACTTCCACAATGACCAGTACAAGCAAAGTGTGTCCTAACTCTGCATGGTAGATGTGCTCCATTATGCCATGTAAGGTGCATCAGATTATTTTAATTTGTACTATTCACAGGCATGACCTGCACAAGGGATAAACCAAGGCAGGCTAAACCTCACAACAGGAGGCATTCACTCAGCAGCTGGAAAATAAAAATCTCCCAAATGCCTCCAGAAGCCACTATTTCCTGTTAAAATACCATTGAAAGAAATCTCCTTTGCTGTTTTGTGTGGGTTTTTGTGTTTCCTGAAAAGCTGCACTGCCAGATGCTGTAGCTGGAGCTCTACAGGGTTTTCCTTTGCTTATAGCAATAGTTTGAACTGCTTTATTTGTTAAGAGTATTTCTGGCAATGTATTTGCCTTAATGACAAAACCCCAACATACTACCATGGACTTTTGTTTTCTTTTATCTTCTGTTGCTTTGTTTATTACTGGAGCATTGAAAAATATTTTTATTGCAGATTCTGTGCTCAATTTATGGCTTAAAGTAAATATTATGTTCTACACTGCTACTAAAAGCTTGTAGTGTAGGACCTACTGGCAGCAGAATGTGACTTATATTTCATATTTCACAAATGTTATGAAGTCTTACTTAACAGAAAATCATGGTTTCACAGCCTAAAGCTTGTTATTTAGAATCAACTTTTTTTTTGGTAAATCAAGCTCAGCACTACATAGTAATAAAACTTTACCTCCATAATTCCCTGCAGTCGCTGTGTTCTCCAAGTGCTAAATAACAACATGCTATTGAAATGCCACACAGCTTTGCCAAAAGGGAGGAAAATGCCTCAAAAAGCACTTCTCCTTTCCAGTTTCACAGCATATAAATACAAAACACAGTAGAGATTTATGAGTGAGAAAGAAAAAAAAAAGCGCACTCTAACACATTGTTGCAACTGAAGGCTTGTTTAGAAAAAATGTGGTATTTCCCTTAGATTATAATTCACTCTAAGTAGAATTATTTCACTGCTCTTTCATGCAGATTCACTGCTGCACACTTTGCCATAACCCATTTAAACTAGACTATCATTCCCCTGGTCTAGACACTTCGGCTGTGATTTGGTTCATCAAATTTCAGCCCTGGAAAAAAAAACAAAACCATCTATGGGGAAAGCCAGGCAGCTTGGCTCCCTCCAGAGCTGAGCAAGGGAAACACAAACCTCTTGGCAGCAATTCCTCAGCCTTTGTGCAGGTCTAATATCTGTAGAGAGCCCTACTTTCCCTACTGCCTTGAGAAGGGACATGTAGGGACATGATGAGCTGAGCTCCAGACCTGCCCATGCAGGGAGCTGTTGTGCTGGTTCAGCCATCATCATTTTGTGCTGCCATCAGTTGGCTGATCACACAGACCAACACTGAACTCAGCAACATCCCCTCGGAAGTCTTCCTTCAGACAATCCTGCCATAGGTTCCTGTGGGCCCAGCTCCTCCACTGCCCACTGTGGTGCCAGCATCCCCTGCTGGGCACAATGGACAGAGATGGCTCCCTCAGTGGCCCCTCACATGGAAGGACACCACTGAAAGAGCTCAGCAAGATGCAACCAGCCCCAACAGAAACTACACCCAACAAGAAGCTCCTCAGACTAATCAGCTCCTGGTTGATATAATCCTGGCCTCATCCACAACCCCAGCCACGATCACCTGGGTGAGGGCAGAGAAACATGTGCCAGGTTCTGCCTCTGGAACATGAAGCCAGTAGGAAAAACAAAACATTCTGCTAGGCTGTGACTCATTTACAGGTCAACCCCAACCTGGGGCCTACAACTTAGGCCCCAACACTTCAGAAGCACAGGCCACCTTCAGAGCAGCCCCAACCCACTCGTCTATGTCTGCCTGGGCATCTTCATGAGCTGTGCATTTGTGCCTTCCTCCCTTCATCACCTGAAGGGACCTTGACTAACTGTGGTTGTAGTGAGTCACAGACAAACAGCAGTAGTAATTTGCTTCACTAAATGATGAACAAGAACTACAGGTGAGGATTTATGGTTTCCAGAATCCCTCGCACTGGGAAACCGAAGTAAAGCACTTACAATATAAAATCCATGGACAGAAATTCAGACCCATCTGCAGTGCAGTTACTGCAGCGGGCTAGTCAATGACCTTGGATGAGGTGGCTGGGTACCAGTTCAGATAAATATTAAGTGGGACAATAAACTTAATGGCTCTTTTGAAAAATGCAGCATGTCTCAGACTCTAATTTGGCTTGTTTAACAGTGAAAAACACTTTCCCTCATAAGCTTCATATTTTTTTCCCTTACATGGACTTAGTTCAATTGGAGACTTCTCACTTCATGCTGCTGAAATAAAATGACTTAACGTGTACCTTTAAACCAGGTCATTAATCTTCCATCATTCACCTCCTGTATTATGCCTTAGCTTACAGTTAATGGAATATTTAACTGCCTTAAGAGGAACAATAAATTGAAGTCAATGCTTCCCTTCAAGTTTTTATCCATAATTTCACCCAAATAAGAGAAAAATTGTTGACTGTGAACCACTGTAATGTTTTCTTAATAGCATTTTATTTGCGAGTATACAGTGAAATCCCATTTCAAAATGTGCAGGCGAAAAAAGATGGCTTATAAATCCCTCCACTTCAAATGTGGCACAGAGTACAATACACAGAAGGGTATTTCCTTGATTATCCAGGGATAACACATGGCTTTTAGTGCTATCTGCAGGGTTCTAAAACCAAAAGCTTTTCCTGCTTGATTCTGAATGATGTATTGTTTAAAGTAAAGCGTATCTTTGAGGACAGGTCTCCTCAGAAGAGTTACTAACAATAATGAAATCTGAAATTTGCTTTCCACTGCTCACATCCAATTTTCTTTCCTCACAGAGAATTTGGGTGCTACAGACCTTTCCTGAACAAAACCTCAGCCTAATTTGTGGAAGTCTGCAGTGGACTCTGAAGGGTGAGACCCTCTGCTTCACCAGAATTCGCACATTAATGGCACCACCAAAATATTGTTTGGTGGAGTTGTAGGATGAGTTCATTCCATGAGGAAGCTAATTCTTCTCCATAACTGATTGCACACAGGGAACCTCTCTTACACTGGAACTGCCCCAAAGACCACTCAGGCTGCAGCTGTCCTGGCACTGACCACAGAACAAAAACCAACAGCAGAGTGTTTCCATCCCATTGCATTTGCCAAAAACATGCACGTGTAACGTTGGTCTGCCTCCCCTGACCTGCCACTGTGCCACAGCTTTTAGAAAAACAAAAGCAAGAAAAATCCCAACAAAGTCTTCCAATCTGCTGGTGTAAATACCCAAGCAGCTTTGAGGCCAGTTTCGTGGTGTGCTAGGGAAATGTTAACAGATATCTGTTACTGTATGTACAACACTCATCTGTGTCTACGAGGAAGATAGTGTGTGCTCTGATACATGCAGGCAATGATAACACAGCTATAGCAGAGCCAAAGGGCTTGTTTACAGCATTGAGAACTACTAAAAAGAAATGTAAATGAAAAGTAATTGAAAAAGCTTTCTTCACTGCCTGATATACCTTTTTGTATTATGAAACAAAGAGGAAATATTCTTTTGCCCCACTCCACGTAAGGGTGCTAGATGCTGCAAGGCTTGGGTTCAGAGGTGACATGACCTACCAGCACTCCACTTTACACTCCTTCTTGGCAGCCTACTGAGAGATTCACAGATGCCTCTTCTTTCCTCTCACGTTCTGCTACGTTTCTTAGTTTATCTGGTTCTGTATGAGAGGTTCCTGGCATAGCTAAAGGCACTGTCTCAAAATTCTCCTTAAATACCATCTACAATGACTTCCACCTCTCTCCTTCAATGGCACATTCCTGACAGTCTCCTAAAATAAAACCTTCACAATAAAATGATACCAAGCTTAACATTTTCTTTATGGATGCCTTTCTAAAAGCACAGTATTTTAGTAAATTGTGGGTAAGATTTTTTTCTTCTCACTTTGAACAAAGATTTGCTAGTGTAATGGAAAAACTGAAAAACACCTAACAGCTCTGACCAGATCAGTTTTGAGCTGCATCACCTTATGGTATGAGGCAAAGCAACATGATCTGTGGGTTGGGTTACCATAACCATTAGAGTCTCTTACTCTTTGTATTTCAACTACAGGAGTAAATGATCCTCTATCTATCTGCTGAACTGAGTCTCTCCAGTTGGAGTAATTCACCCTGATAGTTTGTTAGCGGTTGCCCGGGAGCCTTGATTTGTCTGGAAACGTTGAAATGTACACCAGATTCAAAGGGAAAACTGAGCAGCAACAGTACAGAGCTGCGTGGGGTTGAGGACCAATGCTCATTCTCCAGCGCCAGCTCAGCATCACCATCTCCAGCTGGCTTGGGAAGAGTGCTGGGCAGTTCCATGTGGCACACAGGGCCAGCAGAGCTTGTCCCTGTCTGTCTGCAGATGCTTTTTCATGGGGGAACGTGAAATGTGACAGTTGTTTTAGGAGATAAAGCTGTGTATACCTTAATGGCCTGCTGGAGATCATGCCCAGTTAGTTTGTAACTGACCTCTAAGGGCAGATGCTCAGCCTGTGTCTCGCCTGTGGCTTTCTGCCTGTTTGCTAGTGAGATTTTTTGCTGCATGAGACTTTCCCTTCCCCAATTATTTGCAGGCAGCAGCTTCCTGCTATGTATGCTTTGATCTTGCCCAGATGGCCTTCACAAGACTCAAATCCTTTGTTCATTCCTCCAGCAAGTACTATTTCTGGTGGCACAGAAGTGCCAAGAAGTAGGATCAAATTGGTAGGCATGTATGGCGCAGCATGGCTCCTGGATCTCGCAAGGGCAGGCTTCCTACAGAGAGCCAGGGCAGTGGCACTGTTATGCAGGCTTCACCAATACATCACAATTACAGGTATTTACCCTCTAAGGAGGGAATTTGGCAAAGTTAGGAGTGGGCCTAGTGTCTCTGAACCAGATGGCCTTTGAAGAAGTTGTCCAGGAAACAATATATTTGTATCAAGTATGTGTGAGAGGATAAATACCCGTCAGAAATCTCAAGTGTCTCTCCGTCCTTTGCTCACTCATCCATCCCATGGGACAGTTCCCCTTTCAGTCTTACTCAAGAACAAATTAACTTTCAAAATTACATTAATTTGCATGTTTTTTGTTGGCTTCAAGCAATAGGAAGCATCATTACAAGTGAGGGGGTGTTTTTTGTTTAGTTGGTTTTTTTTTCAGTGAGTAGTTGTGAAACTGAAACCTCCAATAGGTTTTTTGTCTGCATAGGACACATGATTAGTCCTTAGTATAGACATCCTGCAAATGGTAACTCAAAAAAGCAAAACGCAGTCTCAGTTTGTGCCAGGGACCAGGTTACTTGGCCCTGAAGCGGCATATGCTCCTGCTCACGGTGAGGCTGGTGGCTGGACTATACCCAGGGTATCAGGGGCCACCGTGATGCAGTTAGCACCTGCCAGCTGCTATGCCAGACTCTGCAGTCAGCCTTCATGGTGCCAGAGCAATCTGTGTCGACACATGCAAAGAACACAGAAACCCTCATCCCTTCTGTTAACAACATTTGTAATCACAGATATCCAGGAAAGGATGGAGCAGGGAGGTAGACTATCAGGATTCAGAAAAAAAGATCAAGACAGATCACTAGAAATTGCTTTCATCTGTCTCTAGTTCCTGTACATGAAAACACTTTATCTTTTAACACTAAGCTCTCTGTTACTAGGGAGTCTCTGGCCTCTCTAAGGATTTACCAGGGAAAGATTTCCAGGATAGGTATGGCTCTTTTAAATGTGGAAAACCATAAACACATACTACAGGGATGCAACCAGATTTCACTCTGTGTATGTTGCACTCCTATGTGAACAACTGAAGTTACACACATACTCTGATCAGAAATGGGTAGAGATCATGCTCATCAGCTTGCATGCAGTGTGGCAGCACATGGTTTCAAAATCTGCCTCTGTCCACATCTCCTATTTAAGAATTTAGAGAAAGGTACTAAGCCACAAAACTTTACAATTTCATGCTTTGCAAGAACAGGTCAACATATTGCCTTCATCAAAGGTTTTTTGTAAGGTAACACCTGTGGATGTGCTGCTGTGTCTGCTCCGTGTGTGGCATTTGGTAGCAGCGGTAGAAGCACCCAGCAGTGAAGTCCATACACCGTGATTTCTCCACCTGTGGAGCTCAGCTCTCTTCCCATTAGGATACTCTAGTACTCCAAAGAATCAGGATTTGTCCCTTGACAGCATCTGCTCAAGGTTTTTGCTGCTATTATGCCATAGACTTTAAACCAAGTTGTGAGTAAGCCCAGTTAGAAAAGTATCATTATTTTATTAAAGCATGTTAAATATTAAGGGATTATAATTTACACAGTCAGCATGCGTAAGGTCTTTCCCAGTGTAATCCTAACATGATATTAAAACTGGAGAGAAAATTAATCTGCATATTACGATTTTTTTTCATGTCTAGATCACAATAAGACTTTTCAAGTAGTGAAAGTTATTCAGGCATCAGGCATTAGCAAGGTAGCTTTAAAATGGTTTATATTGATCATTGAAAATCAATGATTCTACCTGAATTGATATTTTCTCTTTACAACTGCTGTTCAAAGAAATTAAAAAAAAAAGAAAAACCAAGGCTTGGATGTCTTTTACAGCATTACAGGGATCTGAATAAAAATATTCTGTTCTCCCTTTCACCAGATGTTAAAAGTGTTTTGAATTAGCAGCTTATCCAATGCCCCCCTCTTCTTCCTCTAGATTTTGAAGGTTGTAACAACAATCCAAGTGCAATAACATGATCTGGAAATTTCTGTTCTAATCCTAAGGATAGTAATGACAAATTGCTATAAAAAGCTCAAATATTTTGTGATAATTCAGCTCATTGGAGACTGACTAGTTAATGGAAACCTTATCCAGTTTTGGCATGTTACACACTTACTTGGAAAATTTTACTTATAACTTCTCTTGTCCCTGTGACATTTAGAGAACAAGGATTTGCCTTTCCTCTGGAGTTTAATGAGATAGAGAATGGAAGCAGTGGGGGATGGTATGTGACATGGGATGGATAAGCAAGGACAATATCGATAGTAGCTCAATCTGCGCAACAGTGAGTGGTCAAATGGGCTAATACATATTGGCATGAAGTATCAGCATTTCCAGCATGTACATGGTGCTTTTTGGAAGCAGAAGGCACAGGCTGCAGAGCCCCACGGCTGCATTGCCATTCTGAGCACTCAGAGCAATCACGCAAGCCCTGACCGCATTTTGGTAGGCATGGCCTGGTGTGATGAGTTCTGATCAGCGTTTACTTCACCGATATAAAGAGCTCCAAAGTCAGTGACAACAGAAACACATTTTTTCCCCTTGATTTCTTGCCTTTTGTGCTCCTGAAGTAGCTGCTTTTCATTTCAGCCCAGGGAGACCCCAGCTATGGTTTGCTCGCATCATGACACAGCTAGGAAAGAGCAACTCCTTTCAGCCAAATCCTGCTCCTCCTAGAGTCCTCTGACATGGAACCCTGCTGGTCTCTGTTTGATGGATAAACCACCATTATGCCTGTACTTACTGCTTGGAAAAAAAATGGTGTATAGTAGGTTTTATGCACCAAACTCCTGATTCTAATTTCTTATTATTGTAATTTAGTGATCATAAAGGTAATGGGTCTGCTAGACCTGAGGATGCTGCAGATGTATTTTGTGTTCTGGAAATTCCAGTCATATCTCCTGCTCACCTAGTAGATGTTATGAACAACCAGGCATTGAATTTGGGAGTAAGTATCAGATTTCTATCAGTCAAACCCAAATAGAATGCATTTCTCTAAGTTCAGTAAGTTTTGAACCTGCTGCTATTTATACTGTATGCAGGATAAAGTTATCATAAAAATCTATCAAAGTACTCTTAAATCACAACACTGGGCAGTTCTAAACAAGTACCAATACTCAGTAGGAGCCTGGGCTCTGACCTTTCCAAGATATACCACCTTATAAAACAGAAAAGCTCCCATAGCCATTAAGATTAATGTGGTCTTCCTTAGACCATATGCTGTTCTTCTAGCATTAGACAGATGTGATGGCATGGCACCACCTTAGGAACAGGCTTAACTTTTAAAGATATAAATGGAATCACTGAAACCAGGGAGAGCTAAGTAGATTATAGAGCAATTTCACTGTCTCAGGTTTATACGGTGAATAGAATATTCAGTTTCAAGTGGTTGGGTTTAGATTTCCAAGTAAGTGTTAAAATAGAGCCCAAATATAATGGAACATCGCTGTCATCTAAGGGCTCTTTAGTGTTCTTCATGAAAGGAGCTCAGTTCAAAAAGGAATGAGTACGTACAACCTAAAATATCTCGGCACATTTGACAATCTCATTGAAAACCTCAGTGGAAAGGCCTGTTCTCAATTCTACAGGTGACAACAGAGGCAGAAAATGTAGGCTTGGGAGGATGCTTCTTCCACTGATGTTCACAACTTTGAAGAAGTCTTCACCCAACAGTTTTACTCTTATGCCCTATAAGCAAAGAGTCTGGGCACATGCTAAACCTTAATGGTGTGAGATTTCCTGATTAATTCTTTGCAAGTTCCTCACAGGACCCTCTGCCCTAAAAATCTTTGATGATTTGGAACTTGGATTCACACAGAACAAGGCATGTGAGTGAGAAAGAAAAAGAGTATGATGGTTTCTTATTTATTTCTGTTTCTGTTTTGGTGGCATTTTCTATGGCTTGAAGTGCTCATTAGCACAACCTTGTCTGCCTTGTCATCTACTGAGAGAAATAAAACAAACATTTGCATGTATCATGAAAAAGCTAAATAAGGCACCACCCTCCATGTTCTTCAGAGAATACCTGAGTATTGCTGATATTGTTGCTTCTCTTTGGCTGTTTTATGCGAAGATTCAACTATACATATCAGAAATGGTGTGTGGGGTATGAGGAATTAATCAAGAGCAAGCTGCCAGAGACCACAATACACACAGTACTTAAATGGAACCACATTCCCAAGTCTCACAGTATAAATGGAGATATCTCATTAAAAAGACCGTATATTGAAACCTTTTTATCAATCATCTCCTCTTCTGCTTTTCTCTGTTCTTCCCCTCAGTATTTTGGTTTGTGATCTGCTTCGAAAAAGCTTGAATCCTCTAGCTGGGAAAGTACAAAATCAAATTTCAAAGTTAATACCGGATTCTCACCTTCGTGTATATTTTATTTTGCCAATTTCATTTTTAGCTGCAGTGTAATTTTTTCTACTCTCCCTTGAGAAATTTTGCTTGGAAACAGAGCTGAAACCTCACAGCTTTTATTCCCTTTTCCCCAACTGTCCTAATCCTTTTAATACATAATTTTGAATTCTTTGTGGTTATTGGACCGCTTCTCTCTTCATCTTTGAACCATCTTGCTGGCTGACAAATAGACTGCAATACTGATACTGAACAACAGTAAGAAAGGTAGTAAAATGGTTATTGCCTGAAAACTCAACAAAACAAATCTCGTATGGTTTTTTGTAGTGGTACGCAATGGTAGGAAGGGAAAACTGAATGGAACACACACAAGGGGAATGATTTTGTTTCTAAGACAAAGACAAAGGCAATGGCAACACCAAAATATTTAAATTCACATCCTAAAAGGACAAGAAAGGACTTTGCTACGTACCCTGCATGGCTGCTGCTAGGGCTGGTTGAACGGGCGCTGCTGAAGGCGGGTGCCCAGGGGACTGCACCGCTGCTCCCCAGCCCCTCACGTGCCTCGACCCTGCTCACAGCTCACACCTCAGTGGGGTGAACATCCCCAGGGGAAAGGAATTTCAGAAACCATGTGGAACCGAGACCGCATACTGCGTAGCCTACACTTTTAATGTTTAAGGAATAAACACCTTGAGTGTATACCGTAAAAGAGCAGCATTTACCACCTTGCCTGCTTCTTGCCCTGTACCAAGCAGTGACTTGGTCAGTGATCCATCTACCAGTTGTGGAAATACAAATTCAGTATTATTTTGTTCTCTTACAAGGACCAGCCCATGTTACATTTTATTTCAAGAATCCTTACTGTTATTAGCTGAACATCTTCACTTTTGGCTAACCTCTACCTATAAACTACTCATAGCCAAGAAAACTGATGGATAGATGATGATATCCTTCTACTTCTCATGTAGATAAACATGATCATATAAAATTACTCCTTTGTTTACCGAAATTGCCTTTCAGTCTTAAAGAGAAATGTGTGTCCAGTGTACCTTGGTCTTGATCAGGCATTATTTGAATCGTCACCTCTGTGATTCACAGTATGCATTCTTATAATTTTTCCAGCTACATCTCTTAGTAATATCTCCAGAGGAAAGTAATTATGCATGCCAGGATGACTCAGAGAAAAACTGCAGCTAACAAATCACCCAAAATCCCAGTTCTTAGTGAGTTTTTCTTTCCCTTCATGCACTGTTATGATAATTTTGTTCATTTCAAACCCCTAAGTGTTAGTTCCTCTACCTCCAGTCCCTGCCTTCCCAGTATCTTTCTAAAGGAATGATGCTAGTAACAGAGGAAGTTCTGATCATTTATTTCTTTTTGGCTAAAATGAGCAAGAGAAGCATAAGATTTCAAAACCTGTCCAGTAAAGACACCATTGCCCTCCTTTCCCCAGCCCCTCTAAGGAATCAAGTTAAGGAAAGTGTAATAGAGGGATGAGGGAGACAAAACTAGAGAATATAGAAAGCCAGAATTAGATTTTCTTTTTGTTAGCCTTCACCATCACTCAAAAGAGAGTTTTGCCACTATCGCAGAACCTTAGCATGACTTTACATCTGGTCAAGAGATTGCCCAGAGATGATACATTAGTGGAAAACATGGAATATTACTGAGATACGGAGGAATTCATATCGCTTGGATTATCAGTCTTTCCATTTTCTGAATGTTCCATTTGATAATTTAAGGAATTGGGAGATGACTACACAATGTTTTTATTATACAAAGCTTCTGGTATTAAACCATAGGGTTAAGAGTGAAGTTTTATTTAACACTTGCCAAAACATAATGTAGGACCATCCCCTGCCCCTGCTCTCTGCCTGCCCAGAGAGCCTGGATGCTGCAGAGTCCCAGGGCTGCCAGCTTCCACTGAGACTGAGTTCCCAGGACCCACAATCTTGCTGTGCTATGAAAGCAGCAGACTTGAAAACAATGGGGAAAATACTGATAGAGAAATCGGAATATCCTTGGCACTCGTAAAAATCCGTAAGCACCAAGCGCTTTATGGTGCTTGGGACATTGCCACTTCATCAGGCACTGTAGTACTGCAACACTATTGTCCTTGCACTGGGTATTCAGAGAACAATGCTGCACCAGACTCCTCACTTCACAGATCCTTTCTGGTCCTCTATTTCCTTTTTTTAAACTTATTTTATGTTTTACTTTTTGCTCTGTATAGGACCTCAGATCAGAAAGATTGTTATAATTAGAGGTGCTGAGTTAATTCTTCAGTTTCTGGAGTCCATTAGAATAACTCAAGTTTATTTAATAATTAAGAGCCATTTAAAGTTACTTAATTGAACAGGAGTACGCCCAGCACTCAGTACTCACAAGAGCACCTGAAAACTCACTGGCTTAAAACTAAAGGCTTAGGGTGGAGTGTTTTGCTGACTCCTGGCAATGCCGTTCCAGTATTTTTACCATCAGAGTTTCCTGTTTGGCCTCACATTTCTCTGATATTTCCTGATGGTGAGGGTTTTTCATATGCAACGGTTCCTTAGATGGATGAATCCTGACTGCTGATATTTGCAAGTCATATTTAACAGCATTGCATAAAGATCATTCAAAAATGTGTTCACATTCTTCCTTTCCTGATCAATAGCTAAAGCAATAGACAGTAAAAGTCAAATAGGAAATTATGAGAGTATAAAAGGTAAAATTGCCCCAGAATGCTGCTCTCAAAAGTCTATAAGAGACTGATTTCATTACAAGTTATTTCCCTAGGTTTGGGTCCTTCTAAGCTGCTGATGATTGATGTGGCAAATTTTATTTTCACATTTAACAGATTTTAATCTGTGAAATATTTCTGTACCAAAATGGATCTGGAGATGCTTCTTACAAGGTTTACCTGCCAACAACCTTGTGTAGACTTCTCCCAAGCTGGCAGTGCACCTGTCATTTCAAGTTTAGCAGTAGATTCTCAGTAACAGTTTGAAAGAGTTAGAAATGCTGTACCCTTGTGACAGCTTTACAGTATAGTAATTTCACTTTGTCCATAACCGTGAAGAAACTGTGATCCAGGTTACTACTGTCACATGAATGCACAGGTTTTCTTTCCTGTATTAAGTCTAAAGAGCTATAAGTAAGAATAATTGAACACAAAGTTAAGCCCAGTGCCACACCTAGAATAAGTCAACACAGCTCATCCAACACACACAGCTCTATGGTTCTTCTCACCTGGCAAAGCTCTTGCCCTTAAAATACATAAAACCCTGACAAAGAAGTGTAAAAATTATTGAGACAGTCAGTACATATACTACAATATCACTTAAAAAACACCAAACACAACACCCACCCACCCATTTTCAACTCCAGACAGAAGATCTTGACTGTGCTGAAGCCACCTTTCAACAAAACCTTTCAACATTGCAAACAAAACTAAAAGTAGGAAATGTTTGGACCAACTCCAAGATTTTTTTATCACTAGGATCTGCATATTTCCACAGTGAAAGTTAGTGTTTTACCCTAAAAGCAGGTATTAAAAAAAAAAAAATAAAAAAAGAAAGCCCAACAACAGAATTTACCTGGAAACAGAACCTGTCTTTGAAAAAATTTGGATATCAGCAAAAACGGAAACCCTGACCACAGCCATTTCTCCTGGCTGAACACCTCTTTCCACAGAATGATGTAGTTGAAGGAGAGCAAGAATATGAGAGATCAGAGAAGGAGAATATGAGAGATGAGAGAAAGATTCATCTCAGTGGTTGTGAGCTTTCCTAGCATTTTCTGTGTACAGAGCCACCTAGAAAGGGACAAGAATAATTTCAAGCATGCTGTTTTCTCCAGTTTTGTGCTTTGAGAAACCAGCTGTGACTTTGGCTCATTATTAGCAGAGTGCAGTCTGCATGTCTGCCTGTGACTGCCTCGACCCTCTCTGCAATCCCCTTCATGCCCTGCTCAGAGCTTCTCAGAAGGGCAGGAAAGGTGTTGCACCAAAAATAAGAGGGCCTCTGCGTGCATTATATCTGATCATTTCTTTGTAGATATAAATCTTGTGCAAGTAACACCGGGTGATTGCAACACATGCAAGTACTTGCTTGGGCAAGGCACAAGTGAAAACTGCAGTTAAAGATACAGCATTGGGAGAACACAGAGAGCTTTACATGCACTTGTGGCATCCACATCTTTGAATATGCAGGCAAGTTCCCATGTTTCAGGCAGAAGCTGTTTTTACTGTTGCATAGTTAATAAATATAACTAACTTATATCTGTCATTGTGAAATGGTATTTTGAAAGCTCAGAATTTATAACTTCTATTATATGACCTATCCTTTGCAGCCCACACACCAAGTGGAACACTGTCCATATCCTCCTCTGAAAGCTCTATTGCTCGTCTTCTGAAGATAAAGGCAAAAACCTGTCTTCATAAAGCTGGAAACATAACTGAACATGGGGGAAATGGTGTTTTAAATCAGATGTGCTACAGTTTTCATGGTTAATGCAAGTCTTTAAACTTGATTTAGGTGACACGTGCCTGTGCTATTGCAGCAGGCTTTGCTCTAAGATAGAAAGAGTATTGTTTGATTGAGGGCTTGTAGCTTTAAATAAGAACAATTAAAATGTATTTGATGTTTGAAAGCACACGCACTCATTCTCTGTATTGAATTTTAAAATCTGCCGAGCTGAGGCTATTGAACCTGTCAATGGCCTCATGCAATGATTATAGACAGGAACACAGTGACTTTAGTTTGAAAATATACAGGAAATGTTCTTGTTCTGGTAACTCAATTTTAGGATCAATACTGTTCAATTATTTAGTGTTTTATCGTTACTGATAGTACAGACAGCACTATCATGTGGAATAGATGAGGGAGGCTCTAGGCGTATTTATCAGATACTGCACACTGTATGACAGACTGAAGTTCAGACTTGTTAGGAGGCTTTGAATACATTTTAAAGAGTTCACCCAGACTCACCCTGGGGACTTGTTTCCCCTCTAACTGCTGGCAGAACTAACTCTCAGCCATTCCCACCAGGCATTGCTGAGATGTTGGCATGAGGTGGAATGGTGGGACCTCAACCTTGTCATTGCAAGGTGACAATGTAGGGTGCCATTATCTCAGGCACAGAGCAATAATCCTCGAGATACTGGTCTTAACAGCTCCTTGTTAGCATGGCCTCAGCTGAGCAAATGTGCTGGGACACTAGAGGGAAAACGGGGAAAAGTGGCTAGGGGAGATGATCCATGAATAGTCAGATTCAGAGAATGGGCTTTGTAGTTTTTTCTGGGAAGCAACAGGAGCTGGCCCTTCTCCTTGCACTTACACTGAGATGGAAGCTGTAATGGAAAGGTCTTTGCAAGAGGCATTTTATGTCCCAGGGATTTTCTGTGGGACAGCATTATCACTTGTCACTAAATTTTAAGAACATTATGCAAGAAAATACAGGCTGCCATTATAACGTAACACAGCAGCCACCATCCATACCTCACAGGCAGACCTGGCATAAGCTAGAGCTTGAG
This sequence comes from Coracias cyanogaster, assembly GCA_033124195.1. NCBI lineage: Eukaryota > Metazoa > Chordata > Aves > Coraciiformes > Coraciidae > Coracias > Coracias cyanogaster. The sequence goes on along the minus strand of JAVSBS010012758.1, from coordinate 20,426 downwards.
GATTACTTCACTTTTTTTTTTTTTTGCTTGCTGTTCATAATCAATTAATTAGAACTGCTAACTTGGAACTGAGTCTTGTTTTAGGCACCCAGAAGCCAATGGTACTAGTCATTTCAGACACCCATGCCTCCTTTTCTGCAACAAAAATTCAGGAAGTGTATTGTATCATATGAGAAGTAGGAGTTGAGCTTTTACCAGTACTTGGAGTAGGATGATTTTCCATACCTTAACTACATTTTATATTTGGAGTATCACAGATCACTTTAAATGTATGAAGTTTGCGCTCAGTGCTGTAAAATAGCACTTAATTTTACAATCAATTGATCTTACCACTAAAAAGGCAAGAGTGAGCACTCATGCTCTGGATTAAGATCCCCTGGAAAGGTATTTGCTCTCCTGTAATTTGAGAACATGAGATAAGTGGGAATACATTGCTGTTATCCACAGCATACATCCGTCCTGCTTGCCCATTTGGCACTAGAGTGCTCATACAGAGCCAGCACACCTGGGCTCCCCTGGGCAGCTTTCTCCTGCAGAGCTGGGTGATGCTTCTTTCCAGAGGCTCCACCTTTCCTGAGGCACCACTTGGTACCCACCACCACATCTTTTAGGGCTCCTCCTCCAGAACTTCATTGTCTGTGACGCCCGTGCTGCTGTGCCGTCTCCTTTCCCCCACCACTTGTGTTTTTGCAGAGCGTGGGATCATCCTCCCACCCCAATCTGAGACTACTGCAAATAGATTTTGAATGTAACGTAAATCTACAATGAAAGCCTTGCAGCATTTTCTGTAAGTGATTGCACTCTGAATTATTCTAATTCACCCTGGGAATTCATTCCACTGTAAAACCTTCATTACTGAAAACACCTTAAAGATTATTACTGTTTCTCCATTGATTTTATGGATGACAGAATCCTTGAAATTTTGTGGCTGAGGTCTGGAATGGACTTCTCTCCTTTGGTTATCAGCAGCCACAAATTGTGTAATTCATGTCCGTGTAGTGAATAAATACGATTGTGTTGAACAGTAAATTGCAGTTAGGAATCAATACATTATATCCAAGAGAGTTTATGGAGAATGTTTCTATCCCCTCTGAAGTGATGTAATATGGCTCTATTCCTCCCCAGTTCTCAGATTTAATGTTATCCACTGGCAGTTTGTTACGTGCAATGGTTCTGCTGGAATTTGCTAAAGAAAATTATCAAGACAGTCTTTTCTCTGTTGCTATTGTACTGAACCACTCCCAGTGAAATCCCAGGGCCAACAAATTGAATACTTTTATAGACATCAGTAATCTCTGTCTGGAGACTACCAATATCCCTCCTATTAAACCACAATACCCACACAATTAATTGATCAGTTAAGAAGGAAAAAAATCAGTCTTGCAGTTCACTCAGTCTAACTTTTCTCATAACTAATTCATGCACACTTAAAATACACAGAAATAATTTTATAGTTAAAAATCTTACCATGCTAATGTGTTATTCTGTCAGCTCTTATAAGGATAGCAGTAACTTTTTTTTTAAAAAAACCACCACATTAAAAGCAGAGAGCAAATCAGTATCATAGGATAAATATAGACTGTACAGAGCTACAGAATAAAAATAAACTAAAAAGTACTTTGTCATACCCTTTGATCTTAGCAAACAGAAACAGGTTTTCTATTTGTAATACACCTTCTGAATACTGTATCATATTAAATGATAATATAGAAACGTATAGCTGAGCGGTAGGAGAAAGAAAAGACAAAGTATGTCAAAAAGGATGATGTAGTCATGAAACCCCACCCCATTGAAATAATTATGAATTCTGCAGCTCGTTTCAGTAAAACCAGGACTAGCAGTGCTAATCTTAGATGTGATCCAGAAAAAAAAAAAAACAACCAACATTCCTCCTAACTTTAGTTGAGCTAAATCACTTGCCTTTCTAAAGGGAAAGTAATTCAGTTTTGACAGGGCCAAAAAAAAATTGAGAAAAGATTTTGACAAATAACGATAGTAAGTTGGGAAAGGGATGATGAATGCAGTGCTTTGTGTCTAATTGTATGCCTGGAGTACAAAATCTTTTTATCAGGAATAAAATGCTATGATAGCTGCCAAGTATAAAATCTATCTGTGCAGAGCATCCCCCAGAAACTTCCATTTTAAGTTATACAAACCTTCTGAAATAACTGTCAGGTTAAATGAATTATTAGGCCTAAGACAAGAAAGTTTTTTGCCTTTATTACTCAAAAGAACTATTCTATCTTGTTTAAAGTTAAGTTTGTATTACGTGGCTACGTGCTTTACTCTTTATCTCTGCCATACAGAATTATTAATTTAAAATCTAAACACTTCCTTTTGGTTATTGTATGTTCTCATCACAGACAAATTCATTGAAAATTCTTTTTTATTGCATCTTGAGTTCAAATAGTTTAGGTGAAACAAGAGCAAGATTAAATATTAGTTCTGCTTTTTTAATTCTAAGGCTTACATTTGTAATGCTAATGCACTAATAGAGTTGGCTGCTTCTTGTCACAGCAGTCTCTGCTTCAGGTCTGTAATTAATTATCATATGTTCATTGACTTGCAGGCCAAAACATGACTCAAAATCATTAGGGTACAACTTGTGCAGTGGCTAGAGTTTGAAGGATTTCATAGGAATTTGATTACTTGAAATTGCTACCCAAGAACTAACGCACTACAGTACATGAAGTGTTAAAGAGTTGAACAGCCAGAATTAGTAAAGGAATTCAATGCCTGTTCCTAAGACAATGCAGGACTTGACACTGGAGATCACTGCAAAACTAAGCAAGACTCCTAGACTGCTTACACGGGCGGGTGAGGGGAAGATAAATGTTTCCAAAGGGCACTTCAAAACTCCCAATTGCTGAGCTGAGAGCTGCCTACAACGGGCCAATAGAAAACACTAAGACCAGGTCTCTAGATAATTAGTTGGATAGATTTATACCCTAAGTCTGTCCAGGGGTAAAAGTTAAAGATATAGTGATGGGTTTCAGCTAAACCAGTCCTAGGAAAAAAATCTGTCTCAACCAAATCATGCAGTGGGCAGGTGTTTTATTCATCTGTACCTATTTGAGTTACATCAAAATGCATTTTACATACCCAGAAAGAAAAGCTATTAGGTATGAAACTGTTGATTATTCAATATATCTGTTGCATCTATGCCCAATCCTGATTTTCCCTGCAAAGAAGGGCTGTGTAGAAGCTGCTGCGCACATTAGAGAGAGATTGGACCAGCATGGAGTACTCCCCTGAGCAACTCTTCCATCGCTGGCTCAGTGACAAACCTCTGACTGTTTCTTTCTTTCTTTTTGTTTTCAAATGAAACTTTGTTTCCTTTCCTCCTCTTTCTGCTACGCTTGCAAGCCTTTCAACAATACCATTTTCAATAATTCACTAAATAATATCTAATGTCTTAAAACTTTTATAGCACTTCAAGTTTGCAAGCTGGAAGAGTTTTTACAGCCCCTGAGTTTGCAACAAATCAGAGAATTCATTATACAGCAAAATACATTCTCAAATTGAGACTGTTCTTGAAAACAAGTCTATTTTTTCCTGCAATGATAGTTGCAAAATAAAACTGGAGGTTTTAAGCCAAATGGACTCCTTCACCTATGAAATAAAATGTCTGTTAAATCTTTTTCTCCACTACTATGCCTGGAAGGAGTTCCCACTGTCCTTTTTCACCAAAGTGACCTAGCAAAAGATTAATTTTAAATTGGTTATGGAGTGGCTGGAGAGGCTCAGGTTACTGCAGATCAGCTGGTTCTGACATCGCTGCAGCTTGTTCCTGGGTGACCATTGCTATTCCTCTAGTAAACTAGTAAGTAAAGAAAGAGATTTGGGTTTTTTTTCCAAATCTCTATTTTAGGATGGGGGAGATGCTCTCATCCCCTGAAATATCAAAAGCAGAGTTTAATCACAAAAAAAGCTGAAGAAATATAAATGGAAATGAAAAATAACCCCAGACTTAATGCTTTTTGTTGCTTCCTTTTATCTTTTGCAATATCAGGAAGAGTGTGATTGCATTTCTGTGCTCCAGCCGAGCTGCTTCTAGTAAACAATGGCAGCCAGAGGAAGGCACTGGGGATGCCAGTTATTTTGGGCAGTGGCAGAATGATGAGCAGATGTCTTGTAGCAAGGCAAATTGATAACATTTCATTATTTTACTGTACTTTATAATGGAAACTGAAATAAGTTTTCGTTGTCTTTAAAGCAAGCCCAGGCAATACAGCAGCTTTATACAGGATACTCTGTGGACTTCTTTGTTGTTGCTCTTTTTCTTGAGGATTTGTATTTCCTATCCAAAAAAATCCAAGATTTGTCCTGGTCAGGAGAAATTCACACCCGATATATGAAGCTGCAAGGTTCTGTCCACTACCCAAAGTTAGAAGATGACAGTTTACAGAGGCTATACCTCAGCAAAGATTGCTGAGGAGTTCTCGGCCAAAGGTATCACTGAAGTGGGTGTTAAGCAGGTGAATGAGGTGGAGAGCATATCACACCCATGTGTGCTTCAAGCTAAAGGCTGGATCCATTTAACATTTAAGAACGGGAAGGCTTATGCTGTGCTGGAGGAGCAGTTCTGAGCTGTCAGCCTTGGATCTCAGAAAATGCTTTCATTGCAGAAGAGATTTCCCTGACTCTCATTGCATCCCTGTGTTGTCCACCGCACCTCTCCTATTTGTTAATGCCCATGTTCTTTTGTCTTTTCCTTCAAAACAGAAATGAGCATCTATTACTTGTGTAATGAATGGTCATTCTTTTTCTCTTGATTTTGCAGCTGCTATAAAGAAAATCATTTTGTGTCTTCTCCTTTACAATATACCTAACATATACTGATTACTTTTGGCAAAATCATGTTAGCGCAATCTCACTACATTACTTTGCTGAGTGTCTCTACATTGCAGGAGATATACTACCATTAAGAGAAAAAAAACCCCAGTCATTTGGTTTAAAATAGCGTAGGAGATGAAAACACTTCACGTTGCTCTTACAGAGTTAATTCTTGCTCCCTGGGAACATTGCCTTTCACTTCTGCTGAAGATAGATTGGGCTTTCTTACTCTTTACTAAGTCCTCAGCAATCAAAAGTCTAAATAACATAACTGTTAAGTAACACATGATGAACTAAATAATTTACTTACTGGAGGGCTTCCTAAGCAAAGCTTTTTCTTGTCTGAAGATTAAGGGCTGTCAGTGTACTTAAAAATCTGTTGCTTTTCAAGCTCTCCCTTGCCAGGAATACATCTGCTTCATCTAACTGACTGTAAATGCTGAGCTTTAATTGCTTGCTGGAAAGTGTGCATGGCCAATCTACAACCCAGATTCCTTATTTAAAGAACTTCCAGAATATCTTTATTAAGAAAAAAAAAAGAATCTTACTTGATCTCGTGGTCTGCTTTCTTTTACAAACTGCATTGAAAGAAAAATAAAAAACAAACAAAAAAATTCCATTGTGTATTTGTCAGTGCCCGGACTGCAACAGTATTCTCTTCTACTCTTCTTTATTATTCTATACTTCAGCTTTTATAAAAATTAGATCTAAGGGCATAATTTTAAACATACAAATATATATTGTCAAGAAAATGATTTTGCCATTATGACACATATATTTAGTACCGATCTCAGAAGAAGGAGAAGGAATTGAAATATAAAACTGCCCCTTGGTGTAGGAAGTTAAAAATATTTTCAAATAGATGTGCTTACAAATGAAATGCTTGTGTTGGGGAGACTGGAGAATCTCCATTGCAGAACTCTGAAGGAACTGCTCCAAAACAGAGACCATAGTACTGAAATTTAAGACGGAAAAGGATAAAGTTATTCAGGCAGCTAAGGGCCTGTATGTTCGATTTCACCTGTAGACAAGGTTTTAGAAAAAAAATTTGAAAGGGAAAAAGAACTATCCCAGGACTGACCTTCTTTAATATTGGCAACTAACAACATTGGCAAATACATGAGGTGTGTTAATGAGATGAGAGAAACTCAGGAAGCAGCAGACATGGCACAATCTGAATCACACACAAAGACATGCATGACCTCTGTGCTGAGGGGTAGAGAGGTGAGGAGATGTACTGGTAGAAAGGCAAGGTCAGGCACTTAAAGGCAAAGGGCTGTCCTGCCATTCCATAGCAGCACGTCAGCAGAAAGTCACAAAAAGAAAGACCTGCAGAGGTTAGACTGTGACAGGCTGTGATTCAACTCCTGGTATGTTGGTTGAAACCACAGAAATGTCTATCTGCTCTGTTTCCAACGGCTGTACTGTCTCCTCCCCTGTGAAGACAGAATGGTACAAAGTACATGGGGCTACTTTTCCATATCTTTATTGAGTTTCATTTGGGCAACTGCTTGTTGCTTCTCAGCTGAAAATAGTCTTAGATGGAAATGTGCAGTGCTGTTCTGCCTCCACATTCAGTTTCACGTATTGTAGCCCTCCCTTCTCAAGCATACAGAAGAATTGCTTGAATTTACCCTTGTCTTGACCAGATATCTTCAGAGATTTAATTCATGCATTTCAGCACAAGATGGATTGCAGCAGTATGCTTTTGGCTGATCTCTCAGGGGTAGGTGTTGGTAAACTACAAGCAAAATGTTGCTGTCAAACACTTGACATGTACAAACTACCAAGGCCCTGATTTTGTCAGTTTTATGTTGGCTGCTTGTTAAAGAATGAAAAGATTACAAAATCAGCCCAGAACAAGCAATGTCACAAAAAATCCAGATCCATGAATTAGAAGGCACAAGGATAAAATAGGTCATAATGTCCTTTCCTACTTACCCACCTTCCCTTTTACAGTTGTGTCCTGAAACTAACTGCAGCCTGTACTGTCCACAATCATGGGGAAATCTTTTTCCTATCTGCATCAGTGATAGAATTTGGCCAAGGGTGATCTGTCATTTGGAGATGTCAAGTTTGATTCTTGTCTCAGTTACACAGGTAATCCCCCTTGTAACAATACAAATGTACATGGAAGTGCGTGAAAATTATTCTGCGTCCTATAATTCTCTCATTACAATTTACAGCCGTTAAGTTTTCAGTGGCGTGTTATTGTTTCCTACCACTTTTAACGTAAACAGGCTTTCTATCTGACAATGTTAGTTTTTAAGAGACTTCCATATAAAAAAAATATATATATATTAATTGAGAGTTTTACAGGCTAGAGAACTTGGCATTTGCCAAATTAGTCATTTCCTATCCTTGGGAAGGGAGGATTAAAACAATGCTGTTGTATAATTCTGTAAATTGAGATTAGTATAAAATATGTTGTTAATGCAGACCAAAAAAAAAAGATTGGTAGAATATGTGTGAAGTATTCCAAATAATTGCTTGATTGTGATGCTAATAGGAAAGAAGAGGGCTTACATTCTTCTCTCACTCTCTCCCTCTTTTGTGTTCATGTGTGTGAATTTCAAGACCTTTTCTGAAAGCATTTCCAGTTTCTAGTCATCTTTAATTTACCAGTATTCAGAAACACAAGGAAGAAGGAAAGGGAGAGAAAGAAAGGTATGTTTAAGCTTCAAAAAACTCACCAGAAAAAGATGAATGTCCAATTTAACTCGAAATGCAATACCATTTGATGTCAGATAAAAGGCTGGATTTCCATTTACTTTGTTAATCTAAATACAATGAAGAGAGGAGAATATCTTTTTTAATTATTTCATTTCATCACAAATATGATTTCAGTGATGCATATCATAAAAATGTATTCACTGAGGTGAATTAAAACCCTTTTACTTCTGCACTCCAATCAAATCACCAGGGCAAATTGTTTTATTGAATTTTTTTTTTTTACTCATCCCCTCTTGGAAGTGGTGATCTGTATTTGTGTCAGACACTGATCTCCAACTGCAGTTAGAAGTATCAAGGCCAGCTGGAAAAGGAACTTGCTAAGTAAAATGTAACAACAATAAAACATAAATGCTCATACATAGTCACAGATGATCATGAACAGTGAGCTATGGTGTTGTGCTGGACTGTTAAAAGGACATCACCAATAGGTGACGGATGAGGGTTACATTGAAGGTGGTGAGACACTTGCACAGGTTGCCCAGAGAGGTGGTCGAGGCTCTGAGCAACCTGATCTAGTTGCAGATGTCAAGGGAATTAGACAAAATTACCTTCAAAGGTCCCTTCCAACCCAAACTGTATGAATCTATGGGTGCTGATCCAGATCCCTGTTACCCTCATGCTGTCAGTCACATGACGTAACTGTGATTCATTCAAGTCTATCATCAGATAGTGGAATTTATAAATATTTAGGGAATCCCATCCTCAAATATCTGTACAAAACTGTAATTCCCCACCTACAAGGAATTGATATGAGAAGTTGAGGAAATTTTACAAAGAGGGAGGAAAAGACAGGTCATTAACTCAGAATCTACAGCAAACCGAAGGAATGTGTCAAACACAGCTCAGATAGGTATCGTAGTCTCTGCAGGTCTTTGTCCCTTCCCCGTGCACTGAACTCCACTTGCACATGGCTGGCAGTGAGAAACACAGTCCTGAGGCAGCTTTGTACTGCTCTGCCTCAAATCTTTTGTGAAATGCTGTCTCCTTCAACTCTAGGAGTCCATTTCCAAAGCAGTATTTTTTCTCAGTGGCTACACAGAACAGGCTTACATGAATTCACTCTTCTCTGCTGTAGCCTTCTGCAACTGCAGGGGAAGGCTCCTAAGTGACACATCCTCCTCAAGGAGACCTGTTATCTGTGCCACAGTATCACTTCTGTTTCTCCTCATAGTGCAGAAACACCATTTGGAAGCACAGAGTAACATCTAGAAACGTTGCTGTGCCCTCACTGGATGAGATGCCCTCCTTACCAGAGACTATGCATTTTCTGTCTCTGAGTCCTAAAATGCTCTCTTGGTTTAACTCAATGGATTAACCAGTTTCATATCATCTTTGCAGATATGCTCACTCACAAAGCATCAGTGGAAGGACCTGGAGTTTAAGAGAAAGAAGCTGCTTCAGTCCAGACTTCCAGGGCTTGAAGCATAGGAAAAGGCTCCTCCAGCTCTGTAGTAGTTTGCCTGCTAGTTCTGGGCAGAGGTAGCAGTTTACCTGCTAACGCAGGTGAAGAGCTTTTGAGATCATTCTTCCCTGATCATCACCTCAGAAAGGCAAAGGCTTCCTTACCTGCTGCAGATTTAGTCTACAGGGCTTATAGGTATTGCCCAAAAGGAAGGCAAGAGTGATGGGTCACAAAGGATCAATATATGGAGAGGAACTCCATGAAATCAATCTGCAAAAAGTCTGACAGAATCTGCTTATTGTCTTGTATGTTCATTTTCTGATACTCAGAGAATAGCCAAAAAGTATGTTTAGAAATAAAATCTCCATGGAAAAGCTGATTAATATTCAGTTTATATCTAAAGAAAGGTATGGATCATTGCACAAATAGAAGGATTTTCAGTCAGACTACACAATAGATGGTTTTTCTCCTGTAACTTTCTCTCACTGCATTCTTAATTTTAATGCTGAGTTTAATCCCACAAAGTCTTCGCTTACAGGAGTAAATCTTTAGTTATGCTGTTAAGTAGCACTATATAATCAAATTAGCGTTTTGATAACCAAGATCCGAGAGCTACCAGTAGCATGTGCTGGCAAACCAAGGTGCTGCTATCTATGTCACTCCTGTGGGTTACCTCTCCAAAGAGCAAAACATTACTTTGTAAGAACATCAGCTTGTAAGCAACCTCTGTATTTGCTTAGAAAACTGGAGTGACCTGGAGACCAAAGCATCTATCCACTGTTTTCAGCTGCTGCTCTTCAGAATGCTCTGAGGTTCAGTAAAGTGCTGCTGCTGCAGTCAGTAACCCCTGGGGTTATGTCTTTCCCTGTGCCTCAGGTGTCAGGACTTGCCTGTCCATGTGACATTCCAGCACCTCTACTATAGAATGCAAGTCCGTTGGCCATATTTACTGCAAAAGTCTTTCTGGAAAAACTAGGTTCACAGAAGGTCCCATCCCTTCACCAGCCCTATGGCTGTGCTCTGTGGTGTCCTCAGGAGGAGCAGTTCACCTGCCACCTCTGCAGAGTGATGAGCTGCTGGTGCTCCCTGGGTAACAGTGCTGCAGTGAACTGCTCTCCTTAAATTTCATTTATTCTGGAAGGAAATTCTAAGTTTACTTCAACTACAGTGATTTTTCTGCCTTTTTGCTCTGTCAGGAATGTCCAAACCTAGAGCACATCCCGTGAACATCACTTCCATCCCCCAAATTTTAGTTTTTTACTTGAATCCACGAACTAGGTAAACCCACACAAGGTTTCCTCTCCCTAATATACAGCTCAGTATAGATTTGCAAAATCAGTATGAAAGGAATTCCTGAACCTACTAGTTGTTTTTATTAATCTGGGCTGGACCTGAGCAGTGAAGGCAGGTATGAAAGGCTTCCTAGGGCCTGCTGAGCTGTGTGTCGGTGGGTTTTCAGGGGCAGTGCTCTAGAGGGGACACGCTGGCACAACAAACCCAGCTCACACAGCGACAGCCGCTTGCTGCTGCCTTTTATATCCTGCACAGGCAGCAGGGATGGTGCGTTTCATGGATCAATCACTATGGGCTGATGATCTTCTATAAAGCAGATTTTCTCTGTACTGCCAAAGAAGAAACGCAAGTGGACTTCTTTTTTTTTTTTTTTTCCTCTTTTTAAAGCGCAGATCCAGACACAGTGAAAGGAGGTTTTGTTCCAGTGTCTTGTGCTGGAGTACAGTCACAGCTCTGTCATACAAAGTCAGGACGATGCACTGGGGATTGTTTTAACAGGCTGATGCGACTCCCTGAGCACCGGGTTCATGTTGCTGCTGCATTACAAGCTTGACTAATACCAAGGAGACATATCCTGAAATTATCAGTGAGCAAGTACAAATGGAAAGATGTGTACCCTGTTCTCTGAAGACCCAAAATAAGGCACATTTTGACTGCCTAATTTAGCAGGAAGTATCACAAATAAGAGAGGCAGGGAAAAGGAAATGGAACGTAACTTTCTGCTGCTGGAGTTTGGACTGAAACTGCCAGGTATGTATGCTGCAAAACGACCAGGCAATGATGATTGGTGAAAGCAAGCAGTTTGAGGGGGTGATAAAAAAAACCAAAAACCAAAAAACAACACAACACCCAAACCCACAAACTGTGAATATTTGATTAAAATCAACAAAAGCATATCAGAACCTGCCTCTGGAAATTCTGCAGTGGCTGCACCATAAGTACGGTGGAGCTGAACTGGGCCTTTTGAGAATGGTGCAGAGCTGCATGGGTTAAATTGTCCCCTGAAGATACTAATTTTTCATAAGTACTGTCATTTTATGGGCCTCCTTCATCAGGGACAAAGTTCATAACTGTTTGAGTTCAGGTGATTGCCTGAAGCTTTAGGGGGGGAAAAGCATCATGGCTCTGAGCACAGGTGCCACACAGTCAGGAGCGGTGATGGAGAGAGATTATCCAAGCACTCATCAAGATAATAGCTACGGTAAATAGTCCTAGGAAGGATCTGCAACAACAGGCAACGGGGATGCCCAGGAGGGTACAGTCAGAGTTAGGGGAAGTAGCTTGACTGTTTTGACTATAGGAAGAAGTACAAAACATACTGAGGAGTTTTTTATCTGAACTCTGTCACAGGAATGAATGTGGAAAATTCAGCTGTTTTTATGAAACCTGTTGGAAACTCCTCACCATTAAGCATAAGCAGGCAAAGTGATTACCCGCGCCAGCTGAGGGGCTTGTGTGTCTTCCAAAGCAGGGCCCATTACTGACAGCAGCAAAATATTCACTGTAGTTATACAGATTTGCTTTTTATTGTAATAGATTTTCAGGCAAACTATAAATAGATGAATAACATCTCTATAACAGCCTCAAAGGGTCAAACATTAAAAGAAAAGCATGCAAGATACCATCAGTCTGGACTATAAATAGCAACGTTGGCCAAAAATTTTTCTTTTGTTAATATTTAGTTCTTTCCCCCACACTTGTTTACAAACACAGTTGATGGGGTTTCTAATTAACTTGTTTATTAAAAATTATTTCCTGGACAGTTTATGCTAACGTAGTTCAGCCTGTGAATTTGCTGTGACTGCTACTCTTTAGGCAGAGCATCCTCACTGCCCTGTAATGATGCACCCCTGAGGCTCCCAGGGAGCTCTTAGGGTAGACGGTGGGCCCTTACTGAGGGAACATTCCCTAAGAAACCTGCTTCTGGTTCCACAAAATCCTTGGTAGGAAAAAAGATGCTCAAGAGGGATGACAATTCATGAATACAAAGTGAATTCCCTATTTTCATCAAATAGTATTCAAAAACCACTTTATTTCCATCTCTCCTATAGAGACTACTTTAAGGAAATTCTTTCCTGTTTGTTATCAGAGACAAGATACTACAAAGCCTAATAGAAAAATTATCAGGAGATTTGAAGAAGTAAATAAATTGCCTTCATAGTTGCTTATTCCATCTCCATCTATTAATAATAAAAAATGGTGATGGAAATAGCCTCTGAACATTTAGGATATCCCCAAGCAGCCTATCAAGTGTTTTTTTTTCCTTTGGATTTTCCTAGATCATTTGAAGTTTTCAGCAAGAGAACAGACCTCCTGACACTTTCTCTTATATTTATACATGTCAGTTAAGTAATTCACCTGATATTGTATTAAACAATAATTTTTTTTTTTTTTTTTATTAAGATAGGGTATAAGTTTTATGCCCGTGCAATGACTGCTTGGCAGGGGCTGCACCAGCAGGCAGGTACTGAGCTCTCTAGATGCCATTTGGCAACAGAAATGCATTCTTGCAAGTACTAGATGACCCTGCTCCACACAGCTACGATCATTTCTGACTGCAAAAACCAGCATGCAAAATGAGAAGGCAAACCAAGGGCGACTGAAAAATACAGTCTTTAATATTCTTTATTCTTTTCTCTGCAAGCTTCACTTTATATTCTGTATTATGTATTCATAGGGAAGGATCAAAAACTATTACTTTTCTACTTGCTGAGTTGGAGACACAGAATAGGTTTTCCCAAGCTCCTGTATAAGCTTAAAGCCTGGTTGTTTCCCAGCACAGGTAAGGACAGTCCTGCTCCTCCTAAATCTTCTCTGCCAGCTGCTGTGGCTGCCTGATCACAATGGATGCCCTGGGACATGCCAGAAAGTATGACCACACCCAGGATGGTCCCTGTGACCCACCAGCAGCTCTTGGCAAGAAGCACCAGGGTGCCCACTGGCCTCTCTGGAGTTTTCAGGTACTGGCTGTGCAGGCCCAACAAGTTAAAACTTTTAGTTTTATTCACTTGCCGCCGCCGCCCCCCCCCCCCATGTTAATTTTCAGTCATGAGTTCAGCTAAGTGAACCATTAAAAGTGAAAAAAAAACTGAGCTGAGTGACAAATTAAGATGTGCCTTAGGCAGCCAACATGTTTCTTTTTTAACTTCCATCTGTCGAGTGCCGGCTTCTGAGGTATGTGACAAAAAAACACCTTTGCTTACAAACATCTTCTCACTCCTGCTGATGGGTGGCCTTCCTGAGGAAGAGGGAGAGACTGTACAGGCTGTGGGTCTTGAGTCTAATACCCAGGCCTTTTGAATCTGCTGCCTGATTTGGGAATATGTTGATGGGGGAAATAATAAATCAAAATTCAGATAACAGATACCTAGAAAGCTGGCTTGGATGGGGGTATTTGTTCTCCCTTTAAAGAAAACTGAGCCAAAATACTTAAGTTTGTTTCATCTTTAGGCAGGAGAGAGAGATTCTCCACACTGCAATGTGAAACATCCAACATCGGTGTTAAACCTGTTGGCAGTATGAATACAATCCTAATACCTAGTAAAAGAGCAAGGATATCTGTGACACTTATTATTTACGGAGTTGTAGTCCCAGTTAGAAGAAGGAGCCCAGAAATACAGTGCCTTCCCTGACAAGTCCACAACTAAGAGTTTTTCAGCAGTATGGAAATCAACGCATCCCTCTCTTTGCTCATGGCAACCTAGATGCATTGCAAAAATTACTGACTGTCTAAAACACATTGGAAGCATTGTACTGACAGCATGGGAGAAATACCATTTTGGTTTTTACAGAGTCATGCAGGGCTCAGGGTTTTTTTTCCACTTTCCTGCAGCAGGGGAAACTAAAAGTCTCTGACAGCAACAAATGAAGGACTCTGTGAGGGCCTCATGGGAGCTGAGAAGGGCCAGCTGATTAATTCTCAGAAAAAGGCTCACTGAGATAATTGGTAATATTTGCACTTGAGGTTTACTAGAAAAGGCAATTTTTAACGGGTATATACATGGTAAAATGACTTCGACTGAATCTGGGGTATTCCTCCTCAAGAGCACTGTTCACAAGATGAGACCCACCTTGACCTGGAGGTGCTTTATAGTCTGTGGGCAGTGCCCAGAACACCACAGCTTTAGTGCCTGGAGGAGAAAGAACCAGTAGCAAGGGAAGTGCTACAAGTGCAACCTGACTGTGATACAGCCTCTGTGCCCAAGTTTTATTTAAAATAGGCTTCCTTCTGATTTCTCAAGTATTAGAAAGAAACTCAGTGCTAATGAGATTCCTCTTTCTAGTGCAGGGTACTACTTTTAGCAAAGACTCCTGCAAGGGTTACTCGGTGACTGATGAATAGACCTCTTAGGAAGACAGTTGAAAGGATTACATTGCAGGTTGGTTCCCCCTTCCTGACAAAACATTGAGTTTGGGTACAGGGAGATTTTTGTGAACATTTGCATGATGAAGAGAACATCTGCCAGTGTGTGTGGGCTGCCATGACCTTTCCTAGCTTGTGCTTTTTAACCAAATCGTTTAATATTAGCTTGTGTTTTAAAAGTGCCTGGTGTATTTGAGCACTTACATAAGAGCTGGAAAGCACTTCACTGGATAGCAAATGGATATGCATGGTAAAAAAAAAAAAAAGAAAAAATATATATATTTATGACAAAGCTGATGGTCTAGGTACTATGGCCTAAACAGAACAGCCAGTTCTGAGGGCTGGCAAGTATACCAGAGAAGGACTACTCTGTACAGATCCTGTTTCTTATGCCATTTCCATGACCGTTTTCCATAGCAAGTTCTAGAAGAAGCTGGAACTAGATGGAAGAGGGTCAGAAATTTGTGCACTATGCTAAGTTCGGGAATAATACGTGCCGTCATTTTTAAAATCTAAAAATGGAAACATAACTACCATAGATTTAATAAAAAAACCTTATTTCTCTTTTATATTATTCTGCAGAGCTGAATTTTATGTTGAAAAGTTAAAAGAAAGAAAGAAAAAAAATAATCAGTTCAGGGTTGTGTTTCAAGGTTAAAATTACAGAAGGAGAAAGCTTGTTTAGTCCCCAAAAGACTTCTTGTATATAGACCTGATAAAAGTTTATTTCGGGCAAAGATCTTTTTTAATGAAATGTGATTTCAAATGCTTCTCTCAATATATTTAATAATTTCAGGAAGAGACAAGAATTAACAGTAAATAGGGAGATATTTGTGTTTGGCTTTCCTTTGAGTAGAATTTAGTTTTGCTCTTTCATGACCCTGAGATCTATTTGCCAGCCAAGAAATCCAAATCTGACCTCTGTGGCACCTGGATCTTCCGAATGGAGATACCCTTCCTTGTGAATTAGATTCAAAAAGCACATTCTGAAAAAATAATTTCTACATCCATTCCTTTAGCTATAACCTGAAGTTCAGATACTTGGCCACAGCTTTGTCTGACCACAGCACTACCAAGTATTTCCAGCATCTGTGGTAGGACTCATAATACTTCAGCTATAGCAGAAAGCCGAAGTATCAGCAGGGGCCAAAACAAACCTAAGAAAAAGCAAACTGAACAAAATTTAAACATATAAATAATATTCACCAGTCTGTGACAATACCCATGCTACAATAAAGTGCCAGAAAATATTCTTAAATTCACTGGGGAATTACCTTTGGCTTACTTGTTTCCTAATGTATTATCAACTTTTTTCTCACCAGTTTGTAACAGTTAAATATGTCAGTGGATATTTTGCAAGAGGTCTCATCTGAGGATAGCACTACATGGAGAGATTTTTTTATTGTTTTCAACATAACCCTGTATTAGATACAATTATTATAAATCATTTCCATACATTGAATTGAAGCACATTTTGTTTCTTGGATAGAGAAAAAAAAGTTAGAGCCACATCAGCCTCTACTAGTTGTGCTGAAATATTAAAAAGTGTAAGTTATTTATGTACAGACTGAGACACAGAAAAGATGAATTCTTCAGAACATTACATATATAAATTATATACAGTGTTTGATTCAATAAGTTTAGTTTGTTAGAAAACATCCACCTGAACTTACATAATTTCATTTTTTTCTTTTTAAAAATCAATGTTAGCCGATGTTTAAAAAACACAATATTGGAATTTTAGCTCAACACTTTGAAAACAGGAAAAAAAATGTCCCATCAACTATAAACATTGTCTCCTCCTTGCTATAACAGACACAATTATGGTTATTGAAAATGAAGTTGTGCCTTGAACAAAGGGGAACACCAGGTTTTTTATTGTAGCAATAAAGAGCTTCATCAAATAATTTCTGAGATATTATTTCAATATTTGAGTTCTGAGAACACCCTGCAGGACAGCTGCAGAGGAAAATGTCACCACAATAAAGTCCCAGCTCTTTATGGATTTTAGTGAAATGTTAATTTAATTATGTTATAGTAGACCAAGCACTGCTTTAACAGCAAAATTGCTTAATATAAAGAATTACTTTAAAAAAATACTGCTTAATATTTAAAAAGTGCTTTCCTAACATCATGGTTTGTTCAACTTACAGAGTGGTGCCTTCTGTGTTGGTTTCTTTATTCAGGTTTTCTGCTGAGAGCTCTTTGAGATATGAATCAAAGCTACTGTTTAATTTTATTTTGTATTGGGCAATATAACTTATCACATATAAAGGTGCAGCAGGGAAATAAATATCCTCTCACCTTAAGTGCTCATTTATTGTTCTCGATCTGTCACACTTGATTAAAATATAGAGCTTGCCTTTCAGGCTGAAATTAGCTTTTCATTTTAAGTGACTAGCGTTTAGGTCTGAAAAATAACTGCCCATTTATTTCAATATTTACCATGTCCATTCAGAAGGGGCTTACATTATGGCCAATTAGTAGTTAATTGTGATCCATAATTCGAACATTTGCTTGCTATTTGGAAATGCAGAGTTTGGACTGCACACCTCCCTCTCTACATGGCTCTGTGCCTTTCAATGAGGAGTAATGACATGGGCTTGAGATGGTGCTGCAACAAGAAGTGTCAAAATCTGGCATAAGGTAATCTTGGTAAGAGTGGGAAAGACAGACAATGTGTGCAAAACTAGTTGAAAAAGTGGCCAGACACTGGCTTTTAGTACATGCTCTGGGGCTGTGAGGGTGTCCACTGCAGAATTCAAGTTCAAGACAATGCACATCTATTCCTGCTCTCTGCTTGCTTGATCCAAACTCCTCAAGGCTGCGTCTATACAAGCCATTTATGAGTGTTGCTTGCTTGATTTTTCTGTTTCCAAGTATGTACATGGGAAGGGCCAGAAACAATGTTACTGTAGAAATAATATTCAAGAAAGTGCTCCAAGCACAGATCCTACCTTGAAGAAGGAATTGTTTCCCTCAGCCATATGCACCCCTACAGTGGCAAAGCAGTTTAATATCTTGTTACAATGAACTGAAAGCCCAAATTCAGACCAAACACAAACCAGCCTATATTCATCCAATAATCCAAACTGGAGAGCTAATGGCCATCCACAGATACCATCTGAGTGATCTTGATGATAGGATGTTTCACATTCAAAGCTGGAAACCCCCTGACAGGAATGCCAAGCTTTCTTTGAAGAGACACACATAGTACTTCGGGAGGAAAGAAAATTTAAAATCCTTCATTTAATTAAATTTCAGAGGTATTGCTCTTAGCAAGGGTGTTCTGCACTATCTATAAAGGGTAAAAATATCCAGCAAACTAGGAAAGGACCTTCCTTCCAGTCTCAAAAACAGCTCAGAAAACAAATATATATAGGCAAAATGAATGCAACACCCCTTTCCAGGTCGCCTTGTCCACTGCAGCTTGGTCAATGTTGCCACCAAAAGGAAGCAGATTTTTAAAATAATTCTCCAAAGAAGGCTTTCCTCCTGAGCTCCACATATGATCCTGCTCTTTGCTGCTGCAGAGTTTGGGAAGTCCTTAGTGCTGCTCATCAGCAGGCACGTACAGCAGTACAAAACCTACAGGGCTCACTCGCCAGGACTTAAATCTTATGTTGACAGTTTACTGCTTTCCATTTAAAAACATGATTCTCCTGGATTATTGTCATTGCTATGGGCAGAGCTTTGTGCTGGAAGGCAAGGGGAATAACAACTTTCAAACAACTTTATTTTAACAGCTCTTCCAGTGGACTGTAGTTCTGAAGACAATTTTGATAAAGAACTGGTAACTGGATCGAATTCTTAGAGCAATCAGTCTCCCAAATGGAGGAAAATATGAATAATGAGAGATTGAAGTACACCCAGGTTGTTTTTCCTGTGCTGTCTTACTCATCTCCTAGCTTCTGTTCTCTCTCTCTCCCCTGTCTGTCCCTGTTTATTATTTTCAGAGTTGTTTTATATGACAAAAGGACTTCCAGAAATGTGCCCTCAGTACCAGGCTCTCAAAAATTTCAGCAAGGACTGCTGTTAATCTAGATCATAATTGGTGCTCAAATATTTTTGAGGTTCTCTTAATGAAGGCCTGTTTCAAACAACTCATGGCACAGGGTCATATAGTGTAAGCTCTAACAAAGAATAAACATCAACTGGCAAAGTAGTCACTGAAAGATCATAATTTTAATTACATATTTTAAGAGGCAACACCGATAAACTGAATTTTTCAAAGCTTTGTGCCTAAAGGAGGGGATTATTTAGAGATGATGGTTTTACCCTTAAAACAGTGAAGTGATTTATTGAGATGTACTCTGACAACTACCAAATTACACCTACGGAAGCATTTGTGTGAAATACCCAACCAGAGAGGCTTTTCTAATCAGTGGTGTCTCTTCTTTTTTTTTATTAGCACTGCACCTGTGGTGGCTATGAAATGATAATGTTGTTTATCTGTAATACAGTATTTTTAAATGTGTCTAATCTGTGGGAACTCAAAGTATTTTGCACTAGTCTAGTATTTTAGTGAGCTTTCCTGCCCTCTCCTTGTGCTTTCAGTGGTAAATTGCAGGCTGAATGATATGTATAAATAGGAATTTGAAACCAAGCTGCTTTTTTTTTTTTTTTCTCTAAAAAAAGAAATGTTTTCTAATATCAGGTCTTTGCAGAACACAGACTGGTGCCTTAATGATCTCAAATGTTAATAGCATCAGCATAAGTTGCAAATAAATAAAATTAAATTTTAAAAAATCCCAAATGGCACAATGTCTGTTCATTAATTTTGATACTTGAAGTACTTTTGTTTGTTCATTTATTTCACTACAGAAAGCGACCTGAAGCATGAGAGATTAAATGATTTGTCTCTGGACACGTTATTAGACCAACAGTAGAGCAAGGCAGAAAAGGGCCACTGGCTTTTGAAAGCAGAAGGGACTTCAGGAGGGAACCCCCAGAAATCTGCAGTGCAGAGCGAGTAAAAGAAAACAGAGTGAGTTGCTTGGGATGTGGGACAGGGACTTCTGGAGTCTCTGGACTAAAAAGACTAGTGTTGGGCAGGTGGATGCACAGAGTAACACAAAAGGAGTCCAAGCCTGGAGGCATTTAATGGTCTGTTGAAGGTCACAGGGCTACAAAAAGACATCAGTGAATTTTAAGAAGCTCTGAAGGTGGTAACTTTCTGTGCGCTCCCAAACAGCTGCCTCAGCAGCTGGAAAGGTGGATGTGTCCGGGTACAAGTGTGTGCTTTGCCTGTTACCTCCCCTTCCCACTGAACAGGGCTGGTGAGACAACTTCGCGTTGCAAACCCATCTCATGAATTTTTAAATCTTACACAGGAGGAAGCTAGACATGTTCTGTTTGTACTCTAAAGAAAAATTCATTCTCCGCTACAGTTACCTGGAAAATCTCCGAAAAACAAACCAACCACCCTGCAAAACCTCACCACAGCAAATGCAAAAGAGGGAATCACCTTTCATTGCCACTCCACTTTGTGCTAAATATCTCAAACATACAAGTAGTATATTTGGTTTCAGAATGACTTGAGGGAAAGAAATTGAATCATGCAACAACTGAAGCAATAGGAAATAGCTAGAAAGTATAGTGCGTAGCGGTCCTTTAATGTTGAATACAGAATAAGAGGATTTACTTCCTGATGACATCACCTAAAACATTTTATTGCCTCTAAAGGTTAATTATCAGTTAAAATGGGTTAAACTACTACATTTTATAACTTAATAACACGCTGCTTCAGAATGTCATATACCAAGTTCTAAAACACACTGTTCTGTCTGGGCAGGACCA
>JAVSBS010012757.1:70380-85519 GCA_033124195.1 Coracias cyanogaster | reverse complement strand
TCCAACTAAACAGGATTTCCCACCCTCCAGCTTGTGTCTGCTGCATCTTTTCCTATTCCTGTGCACCTCCGAGAAGAGCTTGGCTTCATCTTCTGACAAGGCCCTGGGTGCCTCAAGAGCTGTAATAGAGTGCAACAGAAAATCACTGCCTGGACCTGCTGACTGCACTCTTGTGAATGCAACCCGGTATGCAACGGTCCCTCTTTGCTGCAAGGGCATATTGCTGACTCCTCTTCAACTTGGTGTCCACCAGGACATGTGCATCCTTTTCTTCAGTGTTGCTTTCCAGCTTGCTGGCACCAAGGTTTTGCATGGAGGAAGACTGGGTGAAAAAAGTGAGGGGCAATCATTTGAGATGATATAAAAAATCTGTTCCCATTTTATTTCAAGGTGAACAGCTGGCTGCCATAATCTCAGATATAAGTTTGAATGCAAACTTCTTACACGTTGCTTTGCTTCTTCTGTAGCTTTACCACTGTGCACAGATAAGCAGAGGGATCAGCTGTCAAGGTTGAGAGAAGCCCCTGAAATTAGGATATGCAATAGTTGTTGGAAGTGCCTCAACACAACATACAAATGTTTTCAGTGAACACTTCTAGTGCTTGAAAATACTGTTGTAATAAAATTCTTCGTGTGTCCCAAGGAGATGGAGAGATGAAAACTAAAATCAGAGTGTTCTCTTTCCAGAGAGAAACACTACTGGAACTGAAGAGAGTAAAAAATAATAGCTTAAAATGTGCTGCTAGATCCTAAAGGGCATTCCTTCATAGAACAAGTCAATGAAACGGGAAGAGCTGAGAGATCTTAGATTGTCTGGCAACAGACAGGTGAGTTAATCCAGCAATCTCAAATTAAATACAGATAATATGACTGCAAGGACAATAAGTGTAACAAAGTCAGAACAACTCAAAAAGCTCAATTTTTTCCAATAATTTTGGGTACCTTATTGATATAACTCTGCCTTATACACTTCCATAACAGACACTAATACTTTCACATCCATAATTCAGCCCCAGCTACAAGTAGACAAAGCTGTTGCCTTTTACTACAGAGTTAATAAACTAGGTTTTGCCACATAGCCCGTGTCTGAGGAGGGAAGTTGTAATATAATAGGTAATTTCCAGAACATCTACCAAATAGTTTGAAGTTGCATTGCAATAGATACAACAGGAAATCAATAGGTCCTTAGTAAAATAACATTAGAGCCTCAGAGATAGGCTATGTGCAATTATATAGCAGACACACAGGTGTCACATTTCTCATAAGCATCATTAAAATTAAATTGGAAACAACGCTTCAAAGATAACAGATCATATTTTGCTTTTGAATTATCTTGGTTCTCTGGGACTTAATAATTTCCAGAGAGAAAACATCTCAGATCCACCAAGCTTTCTGAAGTTTGTCCTGTGATATCCAGGAGATACTTCTGATCTGAGTCACTGACCACATGTTTTGGGTCATAACCCCTCACTCTTTTTCTTTCAGGCTCTATCACAGCAAAATCACACAGGGGTGAGCAGCTGGGATCTTACAAAACTTAACACAAATGGCCACACTGATATGCCTGTGACCCCTCATGAATCTGGGGTCAGTGGCTACATAACGCAGGTGTTTGTGTTCGTGCTTTAACCTTTGCCATAGAGAAGCCTCCCCATCCAAGCAGAGTGTTCAGGTAACAGCAATTTCTGCCTTCAGACAATCTCTTCAAATAATACAGTATCTTTAATTGCAGAACTAAAAAAGCTGAGAGATGATTTAGACCAATGTTCACCAGCTACACATCTCACGGCTTAGCCCAGAAAGGACTTCAATTAGGGCTGATTGCAAATGTTGAAATAGAGGCAGTAAAAAGAAAAAAAAAAAAAGTAAGAGAACCTTGGGGAAATTAAAATGAAAATGAAACTCCAAGGAACTAAATTAAATAACTGTGAGACCATTAAAGAGATACGGGAAGTGAGTAGGAGGCATTTGCAAAAGAATCTGGGGGATTGTTGAACCTGGATGGTCAATGGGGTGTTACAGCACAGGAAAAGCACAAGGGTGCTTTGCAGCTCAGCACCCAATTGTGGATAAACAAGCTGCCCTGGCTCAAGCCCGCCCTTGGGCCGAAGGGTCACATGCAGGCACGTATCTAAAGAACTGTCTCCAGGTGCAGAAAGTGTGAATAGTGGTTATTCCAGATGAGAAGGAATCCATAAGAAAGGATGTGGCGGCTGAAGAAGCAGGAGCAGGAAAGAATATTTGGGCTCAGCTGCCTGTTGCCAAGCTGCACAAAGATGGTGGGGCTCATGTCCCCAGGGAGGTGTCCTCATGGGGTCAGATGGTGTGACTTCAGACAGCCCCACAAAAGTAGGCTCTGATCTCCTCCACATCCCGGCTGGCTTGCTCCTCCTTATCCTTCCCAGGAGCGGAATGTGGGATGGAGCGGCAGGGAGAGGTGGTTGCCTGCCCTGGGAAAGCTGGGAGTGCTTGCAATAAACTGTTATTATTTTTCCATTTTCCTTTTAATGGCAGGTCATGATTAGGTCTTTGCAAATACTGGTGGTTTGATTGCCAAGTGTTAATCAGACCCTGAACAGAAGAAAGTCTTAAAAAACCTGATTCCAAAAAACCTTTTTTTCTACTTCCTTTGATATTTCTGATGAAGTCCACTGTCAGTAAAAGGCAAACAAAATTCAAGATTTGATTACATATATTTTTCATCCTTAGAAACAAGAAGATTATGGAATAAGTGGGGAGGGAATGAAAGATAAGTGAGCATATAGACTTGATAACACAACAAAACTAGAGGCAATATAGGTGCAGCCTTTCATGGGTAACGCTGGAAGTGAGGAAAAGTGAGTCCTCTATTTCATTGACAAAGACTTTTTCTGGCTCCAAGTTACATGTCTAATAAAGTTTTGCTTTCCAGTCTCCGCTTTATTAGTCCCTCTCTGCTTGCTTGTGCCATGTTCATGCTGATGTAGCATTGCATTTCTGCCTTCCTTTCCTGCTTTATATCAGCCTGAAATTCTCTCAATCATCTTTATTGTGTACAGTAGACATTGGTTTTCTAGATTGCCCTCCAGGCTCAAAGCATTAGTGAGTTCAAAGCAATAAAACTCCTCTTTCTTACGATAGGAAAACTAACCTGAGCTTTTTAGTTTGGAACTTGCTAAAGGACTATTTGTTCTCTCACTCCTTCCTCAGAGAAAGAAGCTTGTGTCCACTTGAGCTGGATGCCAAGACATCTCCACTGATGGCTATGGAAATGTTTATGGACAAGTTGGAACGTCACCTCCCTGCCACAGATTCCAGAGAGAGGTCAGCCACTTGGGCACTTGGTGGAGCAGACTCTAAGAGCTGCTATCCTGACTGGGTCTTCATTGTCCCTGCTTGCCTCCTTTGCTTTCATTCACTATTAAGGCACAGTGAGGCTTGCTCAGACATGAAGCAGCTCCTTCAAAATTATTTGTGTTTTGCATTTTCCCTCTTTCCAAAATTGAAGTCACCACATTTGTGTACCTTCTGTTTCACACAGGTGATCACTCAGCCTGGGTGTTGCAGGATTTCAGGAGTGATATTTATGCCTGTTCTAAGTTTCTGAGAGGACAGTGTAGTTTTTGGTCTCCTTCAGAGCTTTATGAGCCTTTCCTACAGGTCACATTCACCCATTTCCCATGCAGCTGTGCTCTTATGCTGGAAGCCCTTCTCCTCCCTCCTGCTGCAGAGAGAGTCACTTGCACTAATCTTACTGTGTAAGCTCATTTCTAATTTCATTTTTGCAGCCCAGCTGATAACTACTGTAATGTTTAAGTGCTTACCAACCATTCGGTCTGAAATGATTTATTAACCAAGCTTTATCTCTTAAAGTAAGAGGCTTAGCTCACGTGCACATGTGCTGCATTATGCAGGCAGGGACGCTGTCCTCTATGCAGATGTCACGAGAGCTGTGCTCAGAAAGTGTGTGCATTGCTTGCTGGTGTTTGATCAAAGCAAGCTTTTATTTACTTATTCTCACCTGGTTCTTATCGCTTTGGCTTGAAGCTGAAATCATGAGTAGCATCTGCCATGCTGGTAATTTTGACTTGTAAGTGAAGTATAGTTTTGTAGGGGGAAAATATGAAAAATGATTAAGCGTCTTGCTTGTCTGCTGGAGGCTTTCTCTCCTCACTTACAGCATGGCCAGACTAAAACTTAGGAGCATTTGAGGGGGGTAAGAAGAAGTAGCTGAAGAAGGAAAGGGAACCATGGTGGCTGTAGCTTCCCAGGCTGGATTCCCACCCTACCTGTGAGGGACTGTCCTTGTGGAGTGACCCCATCTCTGCTTGGTGAGGCTCCTGTCTCCCAGTGGACCAGCAGTAGGCTCTTCCATAGCCAAGCAGGAATTTCTGAGAAGATTTGGAGAAGGAGACTGAGATGTGATAATCTCAGACAGCAACTCTCATTTCCCTGTACAGCCAGTGGAAAGGAGGAGATGCATCCAGAGCGAGACTTGTGTAAGTACCCTGACATCATCCCAGGCTATAGCGGGTGCTCATTTCTCAGCAGACCATAAGGGAAGCTGGCTTAGAGAGAGCTATCTTGGGTTTAGGTGGTGCTTCCATGGGGCACCTGAACCCTACCCTGCATTGCCAGTGTTGACAGAGGGTAGAGAAGAAATGCAGCAATATTTGGGGCAGGACAGAGCTGTTGCCTGAATGTGTTTTTTTTCCCTTCTGAAGCCAGTGAGTTTATTTCTAGAGCAAAGTTATTGTATTCCCATGGAGCTGCTCAGATGTATCGGAGATGGATGAAGTGTGCCATGAAGGGACATGCATGGGATCTCTTTCCAGTAGCTGCAAAGCACCCGTACTCCGCGGAAACCCATGGCCTTTGCCCATCTACCCCAGCTCTGGTACCTCTCCTATTTTTGCATAGATATGTTCCTTTTCTCCCACTAACTGTTTTTGGACAGCTCGCTCATGTTTCATTCATTAGGATTTCCTCTCCTTCCCTCCACCTTGCAAGAGCACAGACAGTGCTCGGGGAAAAGGCTGCCTTGCTGTTCCATCCTCTGTCAATACACGTAGCTTCGCCGTTTGACCTTTAAGACATCTCCTCTCCTGGTTTCCATTGCCCTTTCGCACCCACTGTCCAGCTGGAGATGGAGCAGATGAATGTGCCATTAGCAACGCAGGCACCCAGAGGAACCCTGAGGGGCGTGCTGGTGGCAAGCCTCCGTTCAGCGGGAAGGATTGAAGCAGGGTTGTTGGTACTGTGCAAGACACATAGGAATAAACTGCTGCTGGACTTGATTAAATGCCAGCATGAATGTATAATCAATCACAAAAGCCATTAGCTATGAGGAGAGCCTATTGCCTGAGCAGCAAACATTGTTCCCCAGCAAAGCGGGGGCTGACGTCTCCTCTCCCACGAGGGGGACATCTAGGACTTTTGAACACCAGCTATCTGTGCTCTGCTAGCTGGATCCTGACTAGCTCACTTATTTCCTTCTCCAACATCTTTCCAAACAGGCAGTGAAGTTTTGTTCTTAAAGAACTGGTCACGTAGGGGAATAGTCCCTGACCCATTTTTTTTCCTCAGCTTTTTTCCTGCAGGCAGAAAGAGACCTCTGAGGGTTTGGATTTTTATCTTGAACCCCAAGTTGTCTTAGAGCTGTAGGGGTAGGACAGTTGCGATGCAGCCTGCAGGTTCAGCCAGGTGGTTGGGGGACACTTTGCTCCATCTCAACATTAGACTCTGATGCCTGTCTCCTTACACAGATGTAACATGTGTTATCTCAGCCTGAAAAGAAAAGCCAACTGAAAAACATTTCTTTATGAAAATCTTCCCCTATGGCTGTAACCACCAGAGCTGCCAGACTGCTGCTTTGTGGGCAATGAAAGCAACGGGTTACCCACAGGCGTGTACACTGCTGGTGACTGGAGCTTCCAAGGTGGACTGTGCTTCTGGTTGTATTGAACTGACCTGTGGTATCTTAAAACCTTTCTGGAAGTTTTACATCTGTCTGGAACTTTTAAATCTTTCTAGGCACAGTCCTACTGCCAAAAGTGTTTTCCTCTCTTCCAAATGGTATATTCCTTTCTATGTTTCTGTATTGTATGTCCTTTGCAAATGATAGAGGAACCTACTGGTACAGGATGAGATGTTTAGTTTAGAAGGATGAAACCATTTTTCTGTTATGTAGCGACATTTCTCAGCCAGCACCACCAGAAGTGAAGTGCAGGCACTTCGGGAATCATACAGACTGTGCTTCCATAAGGAATTAGGTCATATCCGATCTTGAAACACACATGAGGTCTGGATGAAGCTGCTGGCCCCCTTCAGTGCATTGCTCCATTTGGCTGTATAGTGACAGAGGCCACCTTTGCGACTGTGTGCATAGATGGTGGACAGGGAGTGTGAAGGCTGTGGAAAGTCTCCGGGGGTCACACAGGAATTGCGGACACATGGACTCACTGGCTCTGGGACCAGCTCTGAGCATCTCCAGGAAGAGGTCATGCCTGGACAGGAGATCACCATGGAGCAAAGATCAGACACGGCTTCACAGAGCAAGAGACACCTGATTATGCTGACAAACCTGCATCATTTTAAAAAGTATCACCACCTGGGTTACTGTTTCCTAGTCATCTCCTTTGCTCTTTTGATGCACAGGGTGAGAGATGCTTTCATTAACAGCATGAGTTTCCACTAAGCCACATGAGTTTTGGTTTGCTTGGTTACTCTCAAGCATGAAAATTAAAGCTAAATTAGAAAAGCAAAAGCCAAAGTAAATAGCCTCATGTCTCTAATTAAAGTTGTTCTGATGAATCTTCTGCTGAGCATTTCTTCTCAGATCCTTCTATCTTATGTTTTAGAGATAATAAGAAGTGATTTTTACAAGCCATGGCCTGGTGCTGACTGCATTCATGCTGTTTTACTTCTCGTGGGGTGGCCCACACCCATTCCTTGGGTGCGATTCCTGGAGCTGACCATATGCAAGGATAATTAAAATTCTGCATTTCATTTCAGAGGGAAGGAAAAGCACATAATTATATATCAAGTGATAGACAGCATGCACAAATTTCAAGCAAAGGTTAGAGCAAAGGTACTATTGACCTGGTTATTCAATAGTTGGTATTGGACTAGGGCCACCTGAACCTGCCTTCAGACTGAAATGCAACACTTACACCCAAGCTCTCAGGCTTCTTGTGTTGGCCAGAATAAATCGGCTAAATTTCCACTGCAAGAGGCAACAAGAATTGAAAAGAAAGCACAAAGCCAGATTGCCAAATCTGCCACATTTTCTTAAACATTGGCATCTAATTACCAGCCAGATGCAGTGTAGTCACCATACGCAATAATTTTGGGAAGCTGTTTATGAATTCTGATTGATGTCATGGTGTTGTGAAATTGCTACATCCTTTTTTAATTCCTGTGGGAATGAGCACCAATGTGAGTGCCAAGAATGGTGTCTCAGCCTCCCTGTTTGGACACCAAGTGGAGCTTCTGGGAATGCATGTGGACAGCACACAGACTAACAATGTCAGTTGAGGTGTCTCCCCTGCCTGCCCCGGCAGGACTCCTCCCCAGGGGGAGCGTAGACTGATGGATAGAAAATTCTGTGTGAATGCTCTAAGTATCCAGAGCAGCCGTCACATCTTGCTGTCACCTTCTCTGAGGTTCCCATATCTCTGGAGCTCCCCATCCACCATGCTTCTCACCAGTGCTGCATCACCCCCTTGGCTCCAGGAACCTGGCCTGGTTGAACTTTGTGCAGTCCTTGGGAATTTATGATGCCAGATGAGTGGCAGAGGTGCTCCTGAAAAATCTGGGTGTGTAACTCAACCACAGCCTTCAACTTTTCTGCAGCTGAGCTCTCCCTAGATCTACAATGAATACAGAAGATGCAGAATAATACCTCAGGAATATTTGGTGATGGAGCTTCCACACCAGCTCATCAATATTTAAATCACTGATATGTTTGTCCCTTTAAAGCAACTGACTCTACCCACCACCCTCTCACTGTCACAACACCCCTTCTTTATGCCTTCAAGCTCTCGGTACCATGCCTTCACCAAGTACAGAGTCTTTCTCACTAGATCTCAGCCATGGAGTATATTTGCAAATAACAAGTCTCATGAAAGCTGGCACCTCTCCTCTCCATCAGTGCTGGTGCCAGCCATCATGCTGGAAGTGGCACCAGGGATCACAGGAGCAGTCCAGCATCCCTGGGCGAGAGCTCGCCAGTCAGTTCATTACTGCTGTAATGCTCTCCCCTAATCTCTTACAGTGAGCGGCATCTCTGCCCCTGGTGGAACTAATGTCATTTTTCATCCTTGTGGTCACTGTTAGCAGTCAAGCAAAAAATGTCAGGTTTAATTACAGCATTTACTAACATATATCTCTCCTGCTTTAAACTGGGAGACAGAATCCCCCTCATCACACAGGTCTCATAGGCTTCTGTTAGAGAAACAGGTATAAATCCTGCCAAAGGTGGTAAATCTCTTAGTAACACCTGCTTATGTTTCTTCTTGAAGCAAATAGCTGTAATCAATGACCTATTTAAAAAATGAGAAAGTTATATATTATTTTTAAAGTGATTTCAAGCTTGCACAATAGGTACTGTAGTAAATCTGGCATGTTCCTAATATACTGCTCTGGTAATCTCTGTTTGCTTTTTATTTCCACATGTATTCGTTGTTCTCTTTATGACCACAATAAACAGAATTGGCGAGAGAACAGCAGATGTCTTTGGAAGCATTATCTGAATTAACGCTTCTGCTCTTTAAAAACCAGCTGTGATCCAAGATTCCAGCTGCTTGGTTTTCCCATCGTCCCCTGAACAGCCATCCATTTACTTGTCAGCATTTGTTTCCATCTCGTAGTTCATCTAACACTTCTTTTTCCTAACCACTTTTCCTGGTGCTCCTCTGAAGTGCCATCAGTCAGCACCAATGAATTGCAGAATATCTCACACCAGGTTTCTTTTTTTCTGTATTATTTGAGTGGCTGGTGAGGAAATCACTGAAAAGTCAACAGGTCCATTCACGTTTTTTAATTCATGCATTCCCTGACTGCTTACTTTTGAGCCTCTGACTAAGCAAAAGGTTGTTCTGATTCAGAGAAAACGTAATTAGATCCATCCTGACTGATTTTCTTGCAGTAGCCTTAGCTTTGCCACTCTTACATGGGATTGTAGCAGGTGAAAAGGGTGAATTGTGGTTCTCACTTGCACTTCTCATGGCTTTTTAAGACTGTCTGGTGAGTACAGCGTGGAGAATGATCTGAAGTATGGGGTACCCGTGACACTGAGCAGTGATTGTTTGCTTTCCTTCATCAGAAAATAGATGAGGAACATCTTTGTTAACCACTGAAATGAGAAATAGCCCAATGTTTTAGTGACATGGTCCGTTGAACCAGCCTGGAGGAGTCCCGTTGATTCAGTCTGCTGGAGCCTGGAGAACAACCTTGGGAATGTTTTAAGTGTGAAGGGAGGAGATTCTTTTAAAATTTAAGGGAGCCCAAGGAGAGCAGGAAATCTGTTAGGACTTGGGTGTGCTAAAGCTATGGGATACAGAAATGGTCTTCTCTCTTTCCTGTTAGCATGGACAATTGCTAGGTCTAAAAACTTCATCCTACCTGGCCTTTTCCCCAAAGTTCAACTTTACTGACAGTAAAAGCCTCAGGAACCAGCAGCATCATGTTAGTAGGCTATGGTAGCCATGTCAAATCTCTGCCAATGCTACTGGAGCTCAAGGAGTCATCTCAGCATTGGTCTGAGGGCTGGAGTGTCTGCTTTCTCACTGCAAAAAGCATTTCACCTTGAAACTGAGCATGCTGTGATGGGGCCCCACTAATAAGTCTCAGCATCACTCCTTCAAGGCAGAAAGTTCTCTTCCACCATCATTTTCCCCGTTAATTGGATGACCTCTGCTACTCAGCATTGGGCTGTGATCCAGGAAAAGGTCAGGCCTTTTTCACAGCTGCTCTTTCCAATTAACTTTTTGGTGTACTTGGGCACAGGTCTACTGCCCTTCAAGTGCGGGAGATGCTCAGCATGCCATAAAACTCGAAGGAGCACAGGGGGCTAAACGATCCTCCTGGGAGGTACCTGACCTGACTGCTAACTCCAGTTTTACTTGGTGGAACAAGAAACATCCTCTCTACTTTCTGCCATAAAGGCAGAGATAGTGCCTCAGTGAAGCAGCTTTGTGGGTAAATGGAGGTTTTCTGCTATCAGCTGCAGCCTCGTCCCTTCCCAGGTTCATTACTTGTTTGTCCTAATACTGCCTCTGATGTAGGGGTCACCATCTTTTGTAGGACAGAGCACTGCTTTCAATATTTCCAAAATATGACTGCAGACACATAACCATTTGGACTGAAATGCCATAAATAATTGGTGATAACTGACCTCTATTGGTTTCCCATAACATGTACAGGTGTCCATCCACTGCCTATCTCACCCTCACCATTCCTCCTGAGCCTTGGCCAGGCTTCAGCAAAATCTGCAAGTGAGAAGCAGCTGCAAAGAGAAGTGATGTTGTTGTCTGAATTTAGAGAAAATGAGTGGCCAAATGAGAAAGATGGATTGCAGACTTTTGCCAAAGGGAGAGTGGAACATGTACTCAGATGAGCCATGGTTTAACCCCAGCCAGCAGTTAAGTAACACATAGCCCCTTGCTCATTCCCCGCCCCCTCCACGGGATCAGGAGAGAATCAAGGGGAAAAAAAAAGTAAAATTCACGGGTTGAGATAGAGATAGTTTAATAGGATAGAAAAGGAAAGGAAAATAATAACAATAACAATAATAATAATAATAATATATACAAGTGATGCATGATAAAATTGCTCACCATCTGCTGACCAATGCCCAGCCAATCTCTGACCAGTGGTGCCTTCTCAGCCAACTCCTCCTTGTTTATATACCGGGCACGATGTCATATGGTATGGAATATCCCTTTGGCTCGTTTGGGTCAGCTGATCTGGCTGTGTCCCCTCCCAGCTCCTTGTGCACTCCCAGTCTTCACTGGCAGAGCATTAAGAGAAGATAAAAAGTCCTTGACTTAGTGCAAACACTGCTCAGCAACAGCTAAAACATCGGAGTACTATCAACATTATTCTCATCCTAAATCCAAAACACGGCCCTTCTCCAGCTACTAGGAAGAAAAATAACTTTATTCCAGCTGAAACCAGGACAAGACCATATCAAGTGCCAGCAAATTCACATGGCAAAAAGCCCTTGTAAATATGAATGAAATGTGAATAAAAACCACTGAAGTGCAAAGAGCTTTAATTTAAGCTCACACTTTCTCTAAGGCCGGAAAATCAACTATATTGTAATACCCAAAAGACGCCAGGCTCTGGGAGCTCTAGGGCTCACCTTTACACCTCTCAACACCTTTAGGACAAGAGGTAATGGCCTCAAGTTGCACTAGGGGAGGTTTAGATTGGGTATTAGGAAGAAATTATTTACTGCAAGAGGTGTTAGCCATTGGAACAGGCTGCCCAGGTAAGTGGTGGAGTGACCATCCTTGGAGGTGTTCAAGAAATGAGTAGATGTGGTGCTTCAGGGTCTGGTCTAGGGGTCAGGGAGATGTTGGGATGAAGGTTGGACTTGGTGATCCTAGAGGTCTTTTCCAACCTAAACGATTCTGTGATTCAAGAAGTTCATTCTTACCTAAAGGACAGCCACCCACCTCTGCCTTCCCTGTTGCCAAGTTACCTCCTGTTTTGAAGGTTTATGTGTTCCTATGTGTTTAGTTGATGCTACACACCAGGAATAAATGAACCACAAGCCTAATTTCTAAGGAGCTGATCTGTTTGGTTTAACGCCTGAACCATGCTCTCCCTGAGACCAGTATGTGGTCATTGAGCAAGGACAGGTTTGGATCAGGTTTTTGCCAGGTCCACTGGATTTCCCATCCTTAATCCTTGAGCACCCCAAATTAGCGGGTACTGCTGGCTACTATAGAGTGTCTTTCTCTCTGTCCCAGTGCTCTATGCACAGTAAAAGAATAATAAAGCTGCTGAAGCTGGTAAGTGTTGTGGTGTTGGATCCACTAATGGCAGTGAAGTTCCAATACACAGATGAGAGGGTTGTGGACATATCCCTGGGCAAGGGAGCAGTTTGCAATGGGAGCAGGCATTGTGCAACAGCATGGGCTGTGCCACATTCCTGGGACATTCCCTGTACCTGGGTTGTTGTACCATCATGCTTGTTGCTCACCTTGTCCCTGCACAACAGCTCGACCAGCTCCTTGCACTCTCTTTGCTCCCTGCACCTGACTCCTTGCACCCTGTTTACAACCTTGTGCACAGGCCAACAGGAAAACAATATGTCTGCAATGTCCCTTCAGCACAGAGGAGATGGAAATAAGATTTTGGTGTCCAACAACTGGGCAAGACATGCTAAGGTTGGAAATTCAGCATGGGCATTGCCTGCCCTGTGAGTGCCCAGCTCTCCAGCCTTTGGAGACCTTTTGGGTAGCTTGATGTTGAACTGTCAGCACCATACACATGCCCATAGTCATTCTCTTGCTGATGGCTTTGTGCCCCTCCCCAGTCCCCCCTACTTTGGGTGGTGGGGTTTATGCCATGCAAAACTATCCAGGATTCTGCCAGTCCCACCCTGCTTCAGTCCAGAGTATTTGACTGTCTCATCAGCGAGAAATATTTATTCACATCAGAACATCATCACAGCAAAAACATTAAGACGTAACTCCCTGCCAATCTCTTGGTAAAATTTCAATTTCAGAAGCACCTAATAATAAATGGGAATACTGGAACATGAAACCAATGGGGATCCATAGCTAAAGATTGCCTTTGTCAGTAGGGCACCTGTCATTGCTTAATTAAGATGCAAATCGTAGCTGTCTCCATGGCGATGAAGTAACTTTTGTGTGTCGATGAAATAGAAACATAGCTGGATGTGCACAGCTGAACTAGCTATAACCTAAGGAAAAAGTGTCAGGGCTGGCTGCAGCTCCAACAGCACTCAGCCAGATTCTACCCTCATCTCCCCACCTTCCAGCAAAACTCTGTACCAGGAAGTCTCTGAGCACAGCAAGGTCCCAGTACTTGCACTGATGATGCGAGACCGAGGTATGGGCTTAAAAAGGTGCAGTCAATCCGTAAAAATGAGCTGAAGTGAGCAGGTTCCCACTCACTGGTGGCTGAGATCCCACCAGCATCATGCAGTTTGCTGGCAGGCGTACCTCTTCCAGGCCAGGGCTGCAGCTCTGCAGGGCCATAGACATGAGCCATGGGCACATTGCCATGGGTGGTAAATGCCATGTTACCCAGCTTGCAGGGATCAAAACAGTGTTTATTATGGGTGAGTGAAATAATTACACAAGCCATAAAGAAGTTTATGAGACATGCCTTCAGAAGGGATGCAGCAATGAAGAACATTTTCTACTCTCCAGCTGCCATTTGCCAGGTTTGTGACGGAAAAAAAAAGCCAGTTGCCTAAATCTCTTCTGTCGCACTCACTTGCCAGCTGGGACATGCGCTGAACTCATATATATCCAAAATGATCCCAAAGTGGATGAAATACAAATATTCAGGCGAAAGGCCCAGAGCTGCCAGCACTGCTGACTGTGATTTGTGCCTCTGGTGTTAGACCCCACTTCAGTCCCTCAGGCTGGGCTTGTCTGGGTACAGAAATCCCCACACCCACGGCTGCAAAAACATGATGAAAATGGGGCTTTTTTGAGCATCCAGGATTCACAGAATCACAGAACCTCAGCATCACAGAATAGCAGGGGTTGGAAGGGACCTCTGGAGATCATCTAGTCCAACCCCGTCTGCCAAAGCAGGTTCACCTAGAGCAGGTTACACAGGAATGTGTCCAGGCAGGTTTTGGAAGTCTTCAGAGAAGGAGACTCCACAACCTCTCTGGGCAGCCTGGTCCAGTGCTTTGTCACCCTCATGGTGAAGAAGTTTCTCCTCATGTTGAGGTGGAACTTCCTGTGTTCCAGTTTGTGCCCATTGCCCCTCATCCTGTCACTGGACATCACTGAAAAGAGACTGGCCCCATTCTCTTGACACGCACCCTTCAGATATTTATAAACATTGATCAGATCCCCTCTCAGCCTTCTCTTCTCCAGGCTAAACAGCCCCAGGGCTCTCAGCCTTTCCTCCTAAGAGAGATGTTCCAGTCCCTAAGTACATTGGACTTCCTGCCACCCCAAGGTACTTTCTGTTAAGGAGCAATGGTGAATTCCTGCATTGCTGGTCTCCTCACTGGTTGTCTCTTGCTGCTTCTGTTCTAGCTTGCTTCAACATACATTTTGGGAAGGGTATACCCGTCAGCTCAGGGCTCTGCCATGCCCTGACTCATTCAGAGACAGGATAGCTTTGCTTATGGAATGTTACATGCTTTGGTTTTGGTTGTGTGTCCTGCTCCTAATGTCTTCAATGGCTACTTCTTTACTTAGGATCTTTTTCCCCCCTTTTTCAGAGTCTGCAAGATAATCCAGTGTCTGGTCACAGATAGTCTACCATCTCTTAAGTACACCCAAAATGTATGCACAAGGTAGCAAATACATCTACTATATAATTCAGTAAAGATTTAGAAATAGAAGTCCTTGGGCTAAAAAGCCACTCAGATTCTGACTTTCAAGGAATTTGAGGCTTTATACACGTATATAAACTAGATTAGATTTTAAAAACATTTTTAAAGAGGTCACAAAAATCAAGTGCCATAATTCTCTCTTCCTGTTTAAAAGCTAAACCTTATTGTCTGTCTGACCATTGTGGCATGTTTCAGAAGCCAACATTTCTGGTCTCTTTCAGGCCAAAGATGGAATAAATTTCTAATCTAATGGTGCCCAGAAAAACAGTATTTCCCTCTCTTGTTTGACAGAGATTCCAGTTTTAGTACCTCTCTAACTGAAGCAACAAACTAGCAGAATCTCTATTTGGCTGACTTTAGGTTACTGAAAACTTCGGGGTAAAATCTTGTCCTGGTTTGAGTTAGAACCAAAATGATTCTGTTCAGTGATTTTACTTTTTAGGTAAGTCTCTTCCAACTAACTGCATGTTCTGAAGTTAATGGCATACTTCTGCAGACAGTGTCTGCTTCTAGCAGTGAGAACGCTTGATGTTTAGAGTTACTACCAAGGATTGGTGTGCAGACCAAGGTCACTGCTAACTCTTGTGTACCACATCGGGG
>JAVSBS010012757.1:0-53200 GCA_033124195.1 Coracias cyanogaster | reverse complement strand
CCTGTGCTCTAGCTTGTATCCATTGCCCCTTGTCCTATTGCAGGGCACAAGTGAAAAGAGGTTGCCCCTTTCTTCTTTACACCCAACCCTCATATAGTTATACACATTAATTAGATCCCCTCTCAGTCTTCTCTTCTTCGGACTAAAAAGCCCCAAGTTCTCTTTCAAGTAAACAGGCCACTAATTAGGTTGGTTTTGAACCTGAAGGCAGAGGTTTACAGAGTCCTTCTGACCTGATAGAGCATCCTCACCACGACTGTTTTGTATTCAGACCAAAAGCAAGCCATGGTGGTGTGCATGGTGCGGCTCAATGCCAATATGTAAGGAAGAGAAGGCATGATGGGAAAGCCGAGAGCCCTTTCTAGCTTCACCATTCATTTGCTGTGTAAGCCTTGACTCTCACTTATTCTGTGTCTAATTTCTTTGAAAACAGACATTAGCAATGCTTGCCGGTGTTACAGACAAATATGAAGCTTGTGGCTTGATTCAGTGGCCTAAACATTGTTGGGTTGAAATGACTTGGTCATCTAAAGCTTACCCATGGAGACCATTGACTTCGTGGCATGGCAGATATAGCATAGGTCCTATGAAGTCCTGTGTGTTTCCAGAGAGGAGGTCAAGTAGGACACTGAGGGCATTGCAAATGCTGTGTTGAGGCAATTGAGGTGACTGTGTACTGCGTTTTATGCATGAGAGATTTTCTAATGTGAATCATGTCCCTATATTATCAGCCTACTAGCAACTGCATGGAGGAGTTTTCACCAGCTGACACAGCCCTATTCAGAAATTACTTACCTGATTGCATCTTGGACGACCATAAATACAAAGCTGTATACATCTCAGATGCTTTGCTGTCATTTTCCTCCTTGAATCTTCATTCCTTCTCAGGACCTGCTGTACTCCTCTATTCTTCATCTGTAGGGTGCATAAATTGAATTCATTTGTTGACTCATTGACTTTTTTTTCCCATTGACCTAGAAGCTTGAGGAGCCAAGAGATGATTGAATATCTGCATGCAAGTAAAAACCACTGAGAAGTAATCAGAGCAGTGTGTAGAATATGCAAGTAGCTTCTGAGCGTAGCAAGGGGAGACTCGCAGCCTTTTCACTGCAGGCTGAGCTATAAACTGCGGATCTTCATGTGCCTTGGTCTTCAGGATGCAAACAAAATAACCATCTGCAAGCAGAACAGCTCCTGTTATTGTAGCCTTTCGGTCAAACAAGACCACAGTGCTGAGCTGTACAGGCCCAGCCAGTGATTCTGTACCGTGTGTATGTATGTATTACAGAATTGACTGGGGTATGTCAGTGTCTTGCAGTGCAGATGGACCTTCTTAAGAAAGTTGGGGGGTAGCGTATGAGAAGGAACAAGGAGACAGGTGGCTTGCAATGGACTGTGACAGATGCACTTGCTGGAGTTGGTTCACATTATGACACCCGAGGCAACCACTTCTACCTGGAAGCAATATGAAAATGAGCATATCTGAGAGCCCTGTTATACTGTTGATCCTAAAAAATAGATGGGAGAGGAGCTGTATTGTCTCTGTAGGAGGAATTAGGGGAGATAAGTGCTGCACTACATTTTGTGGGGTACAAATAGCTGTATTCATGGCCTAAGTATCCAAAAAATGTAAGAGAAGCTGAGGCAGGTTAGTCTAACCCGCCCAGCAACATGTCTCCAACAGAGGCCAATAGTGAACACCTTAGGAAGGGTGAAAGGACCATACATGCAGTCAGGCTTCCCTTGGATGCTGTCTTAGACTCCAGTTACTTGTGACTTCTGGAGCTGCTGGACCAGAGTTGATCACCTTAACGAAAATTGAGACAACTGGCATAGATATTCTTAGTCGTTCCTCTCCCTGGCTGAAGTCCTTTTCTATTTAGAAATTCTTTATGCAGAAACCTTACTACATGTTTGATCATCACATCACTCTTCTCTGTAATTCTTCCATTTCTACAATATTAAGTTTATGTGATACTAGTTTTCAGCTAGAGCGTCAGAGCTGTATTTGATGTGCTAACATAGCATGTTTTCTTTGTGTTCTCTGTTCCTTTTCTAACCATCCTCAGTGTACTCTTTGCACCAGGCTGACGTGTTCATATAACCATGTATTATAAACGAAAGATTTTTCTCCTGGTTGGTAATAGTCTACAGTCTATCATTATACAAGCAAAATTCAAAATATTTTTCCATTTGCATCACTTTAATCTACACAGAATTTCATGTGTCATTTTATTGCTTGAACACCTAGTGGCACAAAGTGTTTTTGCAATCTTTCACAGTTAACTAATCTACTAACTAATCTACTAGCCTAAATTTATCATCCTACTTATTGACCTAGGTTGTCTTCCTAAGATTTGATTCACAAATACCCAAAGCAGTTTAGTCTGGATGTGGCAGGGCTGATAAAGCAGGACATAGATGAATCCATTCATCCCACTGAGTCAAAGGCAAAAAGAAAAGCCTCAGTCTTGAAGACCTCCCCTCTGATGCTCTGGTTTTGTGCTTCAGCTGCAGTATCCCATATGAACAAGATTTGTGTGATCAACATGTGGTTTTTAGAACAAGAGGCTTGAACCAAAAGGCATGTCATGCAAGAAATATTTTTTTCCACCAGGATTGTTCCAACAAACCCTGTAAGTGATTCACCTCCAGCAGAGAAGTGTTCCTCTGCCACTTTTTCTCTAGATGCATCACGACAAACCTGTTTATTCTCGACACAGCACATATCCTCCTCCTATTCCATGGCAGGGCAGCTGGAACTAGATGAGCTTTAAGGTCCCTTCCAACCCA
Source organism: Coracias cyanogaster (assembly GCA_033124195.1). NCBI lineage: Eukaryota > Metazoa > Chordata > Aves > Coraciiformes > Coraciidae > Coracias > Coracias cyanogaster. The sequence continues at coordinate 50,407 of JAVSBS010012757.1, read as the reverse complement.
AACTATTCTATGATTCCCCTAGCTGTGTTCATTTTCTACCTAAAACACAGTAGTTGTTCTTTTAAAGAAAAATTGCTTGGAGTAGAATATTTTTCCTGCACATCTGTCTTAATCCATTGCTGTCCACAAAATAAACTGCTTTAGCAGTAAGTACTCCCCTAACCTCCTAGATTGAATCCTCCTGTCTATTCATGGCTCTCCCAGTTCAATAGCTGTCAGCTACCCCAGATTCATCTCTCTTGCTTATTGTTGTACTGAGGTCATGCACAGCCTTTTCTTCACCTAATGGTTGGGAAAGGCTTTGTTTTCTCTTCTGTCAGGGCTTCTATCATGCTTAGTAGAATCCTAGAATCATTTTAGTTGGTAGAAACCTTGAAGATCATCAAGTCCAACTGTTAACCCAGCACTGCCCAGGTCATCACTAAACCATGTCCCTCAGCACTACATCTACATGGCTTTTAAATATCTCCAGGGATAGTGACTCCAACACTTCCCTGGGCAGTCTGTTCTGGACCTTTAGAACCTTTTCTGTGAAGAATTTTTTCCCAACATCCAACCTAAACCTCCCCTGATGCAACTTGAGGCCATTTCCTCTTGCCCTATCACTTGTTACTTAGAAGAGACTGATTCCTACTTTGCTACAATCTCCTTTTGGGTAGTTGTTGAGAGCGATAAGGTCTCTCCTGAGCCTCCTTTTCTCCAGGCGAAACAATCCCAGTTCCCTCAGCTGCTCCTCATAAGACTTGTTCTCTAGACCCTGTATTTTCCCATCACTTCACTTTTCTAGGAAATGTTAATACAAACCTCCTTCTCTTGTGTAGCGTCGTCAGCCAGAGAAGCAGGGACATCTGAGTCATGGCAGATCTATGATAATTTTTTTATTCTTTGTGGGGTGCTTACTACTGCTGCTGATGAATGCACGCTCTCTCTCTAGACATGAGCAGTTTGACATTTGAACAATGAAGCATGTTTTCTTTGTCATTTCCTAAACAATTTCTCTGATGAAACTGTCAGGTCTTAGCCTCTACTACCTCTGAGCGAAGAGAAGCCTCATGCAATTTCCACAAGGTATTATTTTCCTTCCTTGGAAATGTTTTCTTGCACACCACCATCCATCCCTTTTCTCATTAGAATAGACAATTTCTATTATAATTTCTGATCCACTGTCCTTCCATGCATAATGACAGTTTTATTGAAAGCTCCTATTTCACCCTGTTCACTCCAGCAGCTTTTGTCATGGTTCTGAGACTGGTGGAACAAGACCCTTCTCCTGCGTGGTCAGAGCGGGATCACATGCTGTATTCCATTTGCCTGAAGCCTGGCACATGCTGGTGACTACTCTTGACTGTGTCTCGGTGTAAGGTGTGTGCAGAGTTAAGCAACAAACATCCAGAGTGACTGTAACCCCTTATAACTAGCAAAAGCAATGTGGTACATCTGTGCCACTTATGCAATGCTATCAATAACTCTCAAAAAAGTAGTGACTGAGTCCTTTGAAAATGGTCTTGATTTTGCATCCTCAAAACCCTTCTGCTGTGGAGATGAGTGATACCCCCCTGGAAAGAACAGAGACACAGAGATATTTGAGGCGTAGCACACGTAAGGGCTGTATGGAATATAGAGATGTGAATCGTAGGGCTGGAAGGGTCTTCAAGAGCATATGAAATTTTTCCCACTGCCCTGAAAATGGAACAACTATATAAAATCCTGGAAGCTGTTCCTAAAGCCCTCCAAAGAAGGAGACTCCATTGCCTCCAGGCACACATCACCCTGCAGTACTGCCCTTGCCATTTGCTTGTTCTTCCAAGTACACATTGTGCTGATTATTATTGGTGTTTCAAGTTGCCCTGGAAAATTGTTGCTGGTTTTGTAGAGTTGTACAGTTTTGGGCAGTTTTTCCAGCTAATGCCTTGCCAGTGTCTCTACTCTGTAAAGTGGTGGGCACTGGCTGATGTGCACTTTTCATCATTTTCCCATGATCAAAGTGTCTGAGATCACTTCATGGCACAGAAGTACTGAAGGCAGCACTCAGTGCTCTGTGTGGACATTTTCTTCTTCCAGGAATTCCTACTCTGCAGGCTTCTAGATGTCCAGCCTGCACAGTTCAGGGGCTCAGACTCTTATAAAAGCTTTATTTCCCCTCCTTTCATGCTAGCTGGCTTTTTCAAAGTTGTCTGTGGAAACTCACGGGGCAAATTCTGTGATCCTTCAAGGGGTGACTATGAATAAGCGGATGAAGTGTAATAGTCCCAGAACAAGAGATGATGAGAGCATCAGTAACCGCTTATGCATTTCTTCAGGGGGTGACAGGTTGATATGTCTGTGCACCTTAGGCTGCATTTGTAACCTTGGAAATTGACAAAATGTGGCAAATACCTCAAAAAGAAAGAAAAAAAAAAAGAGGGGAATTCTCAGAAAGCCTAACATCCATCAGAGAAGATGAGTTGTGCTGTTGTCTCCATGGGGGCAACAGCCACACCGCTGCAGAGGTACAAGGTGCCATGTGCTGCAGAGCCAAGGCAGAGAGCTGTGCTTCTGTGCAATCCGAGCTCCCTGACTGCTTTTGTCTGGTTTTCTCTTCCCATCTCTCTTATTTATTTGGTTTAATATTGATGAACAATGCTAGAGCACAAGGAGAGATAATAGAATTTCTCCGCTGAGGGAGAGGAATTCTTTGTGGTCCTCCTTAAAATTGCTTTGTCTTCCTGGGTGCCCAGGAGAAATGTATGGAGGTGATTTACCTCCTAATACTTCATTTTGGCTTGGAGCTGTGGGCACTGATAAAACCAGGGGCCAGATATATGATGGCAGCACTTTTTAATTTGGGGATGTTCTGCTCTAATAAAAGTGTCTTTCCTGCATGCAGGCCGGTTTTAGCCTTTGTGATGCCACCGGTTTGCAAGGTGAACAGCCATGCCAGGTGGAAAGCAATGGCCCCACAAGTTTAAAATTATCCAGTTTTGGGGTTTAGGGCGGGTCTAGAGTGGGTTCAAAACCCTACCAGATACCTTGCCTTGCTATCTCCTCTGTGTCAGTTGTGATGGTGAGGTGAAGTATCCAGTGTGCACAGAGATACTGGGATGGACCCAGCACTGCTTGAGAGATGGACAATGTCCTGAAAAGGACCCACCTGAGGGCCACTAACTGAGTGTTTTGGTAGGTAGAGTTTCTCTGTCCTTTCCACTGCTTGTAGCTGCTTTAAATGTTGGAGTACTTGATATATTGAACCAGACAAGAGAATGAGACTGTGATCTGCTGGTTAGGTCATCCTTTTGGACAGCAGCTTTCCTGTCCAATTAATATCAAATGATTTACGGAGTGTGTGCCTCAAGCCAACAGATCAATGAAAATTTGGATCTGAAGATGAATGAGGGAGTCCACAAAACACAGCTACTTGTGCTGTAGCCCAGCATCTCCAAGCATCACAGCACTGTGCAGTTTCTCTCCTAGGTCTGGCTGTACACAGCACTGGTACAGCCCAGTAGTACCGCAGCAACAGCCAGATCCTGGTCAACATTTCATCTTCTTGTTGAGCTGCCCACTAGTCTTGCTCCAGGGACACAGAGCATTTCAGTATCTCTCATAACTGCATCTCCCTTAGTGGATCATCCTTTGGTGAGGATGAAGGTAGATTTTCAGTAAACACTTCTCCAAGGTGTTTTCAGTGACATCAACATACCGGATGATTTTCAGACAAAAACTCAATACGCACAAGTAAGTTCCTTTTAAGGCAGAAGGTTTCAAGTGTGTCTGCAATACATTTTAATTCTAGAAGTGCCTGTGTGCCTTGCCTTGGTCTGTCTCTGGCAGAGGTGGGAACTGAGCACAGGTCTCCAAAGTCTGAGGCTAACCAGTAAATGTCCATTGTTCTCTTTACAGGAAAGCAGCTTTCTTCTGGGCTGGAGGACAATGGGCTGGGCTAGATCATACTGGCAAAATTTTCAACAGAAGTGGCTTTAAACTGAGTTTAAAACTGTTTTTGGAAACGCATCTGAAATTAAAATGTAGGTAAGGCTTTAGCAGATATAAAACTGTACGCGTGGTCTGCAAATCCCTGGTGAGGAGCCCCACCATACCCCACCAGCAAGAGGATGAGCACAAGACCTCCTCTCCAACCACTCCCAGCACTGCACTCTTTCTTCTCATGCTGCTTCACTTCCTCACATCGGGACATTATTTTTAACTAACACTTTTAATGCTCTGATTTCGCAAGTTCGTGGTGTATAATTAGAAGTCCTGACATCCTTGTCGTCTTGCTCCCCGATGTCAAGGGCCTGCCGAGAGTAGGAGAGAGGCTTTATTACCTCTCCTGCAGCAGAATCAGTGGCAGGCCCTTCATCAGGACAATGCATCTGTCAGCCTCTGTCATCCTCCCTGTAATTAGCTCCAAAGTTAACTGCTTTCCATCTCCCAGAGAGGCCAACACCTTTGTGTTTACTTCTCGCTGGAGAAATTCCTCCCACAGCCACCTGAAAGTGTCTGCAAGATGCCTGCAAGCCGAGAAATGTGCAAATTCACAGTGACGTGCAAATCTCCCCTTAATATCCCTCAGTCTGATATGACAGTTCCTGAATGAAGTTCCTCTTTGGCAGGAAAGGCACAAAGCTGTGCAGCTTTGCCAAGCCAAAGGGCAATTAATTTAGATGAGTTTTCAAACAAAGTCACGGCACGAGGGCTGTATTTTTAAAATCCGAGTCTTTCGCTTTTCTCCCTGCGGAAGGAATTATCGCAATTGTGTGCAGCTGGGAATAAAATGAAAAATAATTGGGGTGTAGGAGGAAGTTGCATACAGCAAACGGAGGCAAGTTTTCAAGCAGAGCTGAACCCCAGGCATTGCACAACCCTGGTCCCGAGCCCTCCTTTTCTCTTCTGATTTCTCCCCTTTTTTCTGGGAACGGCATTAGTCCAAGTAGTGGAGCAGTAAGGGAGGATGCTGTTACTCAAACTTGCATTTATTTGCCTTCTGACACCAATTGCACGAGATTGTAAACAATGATTATAGTTTCCAGGCATCTGTAAGGTTTGCAAACAAAAAGGCTTTAAATATTTTTTTTTTTTTTTTTTTTTTTAGCATCCATAGCTACATTATGTACAGCAGTTACTACCCTGAGCTCGCACCAGGGTTTAATGAAAATTCTACCATTGACTTCAGGGCAGCAGAACCAAGCCAGAAACAGGAGCCTTGGGTCTAATGCATACCAATGGAAAAAGTTCAACCAGCTTTGAAATGACCTGGATTAGACTGCACATTTTTTATATTGTGGGTCTACTCACATGATGATTCCATGATGATTCCTTTTTATTGTTCTCAATAATTGCTTTTGTTACTGAGGTTTAGGTTTTTTAACCTAAGATGACATTCCTTTCCCTCATTCCTCTTTGTGTGTATAAAGCACTTGGTATGATGCGATGTGGGACAGGTGATACTGCTATTCAGAGGGCCTATAGTCACTGAAAAACAGGTCATATAAGTAAGAAAGTGAAGGCTGGGCTTGGGATTTAAGGTTTAGGGATGATCCCTGTGTTCTCTGCACAGAAACAGGTCTTGGTTTGATGATGAGCACTCTCTATGCCAGATGTCTTGTAGGAGCAGCACAGCCACAGGGTTACAAAGTTTCTTCCTTGGAATACTAATGACTGTAGAAAAGAATTACTCAGATAAAACAAAGGTTGGCTTTCTTCAAAACATTTTTCTGAGCCTGGAGGATTAATAACCTTTTTTTGCTATAAATCTGAGCTATTCAACTATCAGCTATCTGAAATTTCAACCATGCTGACGATCTATGTGGAAAGACCTGTCATGCCATATCTAAAGCTCCCCTGAAGAACAATTCTTTACTGTATTTGAATTAATGAAAGGTTTGTGAACATTTCTGGTAATGATTATGGTTTAGACTGACTTTCATATGTGCTTTTGAACCCCTGTTTTCTGTGTTTATCTGTAACACATTAGCAGGTGGGAGGGTGGAGGTGTTGGACAACATTTCAGTGTGTATGTGCCCAAGAGGGAAGAAAATACAGTTATGCTGTTGCTGGGTAACTTGATCTGGGGGTATTTTATGGGCGCATTGGTAATATATTTCCCAAGATCATCAGGAATGTCAGCTTGTTAGTAAGTTATCTATTTGAGTAACAAAATCTAAAGAGCTGTGAGATATTTAGCAGTGATCTATTACCAATTGCCCCACTTTTCCAAAGCTGGCCTATACTTCTACATCTGCAATCCTTCTTCTTTCCTGTGTCTTGTAGAAATATCCTTATTAAAGTAATCTTTTGGACAGCTGTAATCACGAAAAGATCTTTGCAGAGGAGAACTGGTTCTATGAGCACAGCAGCAGCAGCCTGGCTTTATAACTTCAAAGAGCTCCTCTTCCATTTATTTCTCTTCTATTTATTCCTGGTAAACAACAGTCAAACTTTCAAGGGCTTTTCGAGATAATTACTGTTATTACTAGAAAATACATCTGTTCCACTGAAGGATTGATTAGTGCTTAGTTAGATTCCTGGGAATGCTCATTTCATGTTTTTAGAGGGAAGCCATGCCTTAGAAGTCTGCCTGAGCTCCAAAAAAGAGCAAAGGAATGTGGGGTGAGATGGATAATAGATAATATCTGGGTTTCAGGAAGCTTTTGGCAGGACTTTCCCTTTAAGGTTTTTAAGGAATTTACACTAATCAAAAGGGAAGGTCCTCTGGACAAGAAGGTGGTTCTGTTAGAAGAACCTGGATACATCTGGTGCCACTTCAATATCAAAAATGCAGTGTATGATTTTACATGCAAGCACAGCAAAAGGGGATGTTGAGCTGTGTATAAGGGGTCTGGTCACCTGCACAACCTTGGACCTTGATACAGTAACATACTGGACATACTGTCCTTGAGTGTAATAGCTGTCTTAGTAGTGGGAAAGAATTAATAGGAAGAAATGCTCAATTTTCACAGTAGAAGGACACTACTTGTGGGATCTCGTGCAAGGGATCTGTGGGATCTCTGCTGGGCCTTGTGCTGTTCAAAATGGCATAACTGACTGGGAGAAAGGAACACAGGGTGAAGTGATAGGGATGGCTGATGCCAAACCATTGGCATTGCAGATCCTGTCTCACCATGTCCTCCTGAGTGCCCAGACAGTGAAACAGCTGCTGAAATTCAGCATCACTAAATAGATAGTAAAGGGCATGGGTGGAAATGGCTTAAAAATACACACAGAGATGTGTAAAATAGTAAATATGGGTAAATAACATTGTAAAATAAAGTAGATGAGTGGTCATGTAGGGAGGAGGCAGCCCAGTCTTGTCCCTGGGCCTCCTGGGAGTGGTTCCTGGTATACCCTGGCCCCAGCCCAAGGCGAGTGGAAAACTGTACGCTTGGACTCTGTTTGATTTTCTAGCACAGACTAAGTTTTGGGTGACCTTTCATCTCGTTCAGATCTACACTCAAGCTAACATTGTTTCCTCCCAAAGCATAAAACTATATTTTAGCCTTCATGTGCTCTTACTAGTCAAAATTCAGTCCCACCCTGAGTAACTCCATAGTGGTGGAGTCTAACTATGGTTTTCAAAAGAACCTGGGTAATTTTGGAGACTAGATCTTCTCCTATCTTCTGTGCTTTTATCCTTGCACTGAAGATGATCTTCATATATAAGTAAAAAGAGTCAATACTCCTCACACTGCTACTCAGCAAACCCAAACGCTCTGAATTTCAGAATGAATCCTTTGTGGCTGACATGTTTCTGCTCATAATAAAGGTGTTGAAAAATTCTGTATTATCTTGAAGTTTTGCCTTCCACTTGTGTGATGCCATTGATTTAAAGAGTGCTAAGGGAAAGGAAGAAAAAAATCCATCAAGTTAATTCTTAAAAAAAATGCACCAAATATTCCTAGGCAGAAGCCAGCTCAAGAAAGCTGTGCCTGCAGTGTTATCAATACTGACATCCTGCTTTAAAAGGGGATTTTTCTTCTGTTAAAATAACAAGATATAGCACTGAGTACACAAAGGAAGTTAAAAACACTGACGAGCTGAAGATTTTGCTGTGAGCCTTTGGGAACAGGGAACTGAGAAGACCCTGACTTTTATTTCAGTGCAATTTGGATGTTTCAGTTACGTATAACCTCTAAGAGATGGTGCACAAATTACAGTACATTTACTCAACATGCATCACATAGCTTAAAAATCATAATCTTTTTCAGATAGAAGGGCCAAAGAAATGTTACTTAAGTGGACATTTAATTTGCTTTTTAGTCTTTTTTCAAAGGAACAGAGGAACGGGAGTGATCAGAGGTCAGGAGACATCCTGAATTTGGGGATGGGTTTTCTTTTCCTCTTTCCACCTGGCTGGTTCTCTTCCCATCTTAATTCCAAAGCTAGAAAAATGCTGCAGAGACAAAGACTTGAACATATGTGCACGTTATAAAGCAGGTTGTGTTATTACCTTTTTGCATGGGTATTCCAGGCAGTGACTTAACTCACAGGAATGCTCATGAGTGTGGAATATTTCAGAATGAACAGGAAAATATTTGCAAACAGCTGGTTTAAATGAATATGTTTAACCATTTCCATGGGTAACTCAATTTCTATTTGGCCATGACAAGGCTTGCTGCTCAAGGATTAGGGTGAGGAGAATGGTTTTCCACCTGCACATGAGTCAAGGCAGGAGGGGCAGTGGATGGGTACTGGCTGTAGGCCTGATCTCTCCAGGCAGTGACCCATGAATCTGGTCTGTGGTGACACGGCAAGAGGGCTTTTTGAGTGCTTTACAGGCTGTCCTTTCAACCAGCAACATACTTAGGCTTGGAAGCCCAAGGATGGCTTTCCACATTAGAACCAATCCCCTGAAAAACCTTGCTCCAGAGGACAGGGTTTCTCCACCCTCCAGACAACAGTGGACTTGATACTCCTATCCTCATCTCTCTGCTCTGCTCCTTATGGCATCACATTGACCTTGGCTTGGATGAAACCTCAGCCCTGCGTCCATCGGGGCTGAGACTGTCAGTAACCGGCCAGAACTGCTCCCTGCCAACAGCACTGCAGCTATTGAGCACTGGAAACAAGCTGTCAGCATTGCTGACTGAGCTACAATTATAGCCAGGAAGTAGCTGAGAAGTAATGTCAAATCAGTGTGATACTTCTTGGGCCACACTCCAATCTGCAAACAAAACAGGAGAGAAAGTCTTCCAATAAATGATTTATTTAATGAATTATTCATCCAGCTTTAATCTACTCAATCAATCAGAAGTCCGCCAGCACCATGGGACATAAAAGAACTAATTTTTTTTTAGTCATCTGTACAGAAGATAACTCCTGGTCAGCAGCTAGCACAAGCACCTAGTGTTTCGGGATGTGAGATGTGCTGCTGGATGTAGCTGAATCAATGTCTTAATAAATCACATTGAGAATAAACCCTTTTTCTTCTTCCCTATTTATTTATCTACCCTGTTATATCCCTATAAAATGCCAGCACACATTGACAGCTACACAGGGGCCCATTCTGTAACACCAGCTTGAGCTCTGGGGATGCACAAGTACTTGCGTTGTTTTGCACCATCCACCTGAGAAGGCAGGTGAGAGATGGGGTCTGTTGTTGCTTCCTTGCTGCAAGGCTCCAAGTCGTTCCTTGTGCTTAGCCTCTGCATTCAGGATTACCTTGAGATCTTGCTTTGCAGGAACTCTGTATTCTGCCCCACCACAGTAACCATGCACCATCTTGTCACTTATAGTGCTATTGACCACAGGAGGTCGAGGAGGGTTCTCCTCCTCCTCTACTCTGCCCTCGTGAGGCCTCATCTGGAGTACTGTGTCCAGTTCTGGGCTCCCCAGTTCAAGAAGGACAAGCAACTGCTGGAGACGGTACAGCAAAAGGCTGTGAAGGTGATTAGGGGACTACAACATCGCTCTTAGAAAGAAAGGCTGAGGGAATTGAGGCTTTTTAGCCTAGAGATGAGAAGGCTGAGGGAGGATCTTATCAATGCTTATAAATACTTAAAGGGTGGGTGTCAGGAGGATGGGGCCAAACTGTTTTCAGTGGTGCCCAGTGACAGGACAAGAGATGATGGGCACAAACTTGAACATAGGAAGTTCCATCTAAACACAAGGAGGAACTTCTTTACTTCGAGAGTCACAGAGCACTGGAACAGGCTGCCCAGAGGGGTTGTGGTGTCTCTGTCTCTGGAGACATTTGAAACCCATCCAGATACCATCTTGTGTAACCTGCTCTAGGTGAACCTGCTCTGGCAGGAGAGTTGGACTAGATGATCTCCAGAGGTCCCTTCAAATCCCTATCATTCTGTGATTCTATGACATCCCATTATGAACTTTCTGGAGCTTTCTGGAGACCAGAAAGTTTCACAGCCACTCTATTTGGGAATGGTTTCTCCTTTTCATTAGGGACCTAACAAGCTACCTCATTTGCTTTTATTCATGTGGCACTTTCAGTGTGATAAATTACCTTGGCCATGCATAGCTTATCAAACTATCCCTCCTGCTGCTCACTGTTGGGTTCACACCTGCTCCCAACACTTCCCTTAGGCTGGGCTTGTGGAGTATTATACCTGCAAAGTGCACTTACTGTGAACACAGTTCAACAGGGCTATATTTTTTGCAGGCATAGGAAAACTTGGCCTCACCAGGGAAAGAAGCCGCAACGCTGGGAGTGCAGCTTTGCCAGAATGACACTTTCATCACCACAGTTCCCTGGCTGAGTGCTGCCAGTGGGGCCATAGGGAGGTGCAATCACAGGCTGACACAGCTCCTGGGGGGGATTGGTATGAAAAAGTAGCCAGTTTTTATTTTTTGGTGTTATACCTGGAAACTTCTGCACAGTTCCAGTAGCTCAGGTCAGTGCATGCTGCTTAGTTACCGGAGAGCAATGTCATCTTAACACATGAGCGGTGCCTAAATGAGGGATGCCTGCAGTACCCAGGCAGCTGTTGCTTGCTCAGCCTTCTCTCCACAAAACCAAGAGGCATGCTGTAATCCTGCTCTTTACCTGGGGATTAGTTTGGGTATTGTAGCTATTTAGAACTCAGCTCCAGCTGGAGATCCTCACAGATGCTCTTAATGGCCCCAGGCTCCACAAGCCTCGCTCATTTTTGACTGAATCAAGGATCAAGGAAAGATAATGTGCTCTCCTGAGCCCTGCTGTAGGCTTGGTGTTCATTGAGAAGCTCATTAAGCAATGTCAACTGAGGATAGACTGGCTAGGTCACTGGCAACCTCAAACCTCCAAATGACTCACGCTCCCTGCCAGATTGAGGGGCATTTATTGGCTTGTTTTTGTAGGTGACAGTCCTGGGCATTATTACCTAGAGAATATTTCACCAGCTCCAAAATTGCACAAGGACAAACCAAAAAGAAAAGCAGCCAGAAGGCAGGCATGATCAGACATGGTGTCTGAACCACAGAGAGGTGCATTTCTGCCTTTATGATTGTCGACAAACCCAATTACTCATTGATTGGCAGTGAATCAGGGTAAAGCAGCTTAGCTGGGATTAGATGGAGAAGGTTAATGAAGTGTCTGAAGGCAGACGTTAGAAGCTGGTGTTGACTGGGCAGAGCAGGGTGCAGTTGGTTCCTGGCTAGGGCTGCATAGCTGCCTTCCCTGCATCTGCAGCAGTTACTGTGGTGCTTCCCAGGTTGGGCACTGGAGATAGAGAGGACACCCAGGATGCAGAAATGGGGCCAGGCAGACTCAGCAGAGGGGCAGAGACAGGGCAATTGAAGCCAAGTCACTGCTGCAACCGGGGTCTGAGTGCTGCAAGCTGAGTTTGTGGGTTTGAGGGAAAAATCAGAGCTTGAAAGCCTTGCTTGGAGCTCATCATCTGATCACTGCAAAAGGCAAAAGGAATATAAGATGCAGCCATGCTGCAAACAACTCCTCTGCAGCTTGAAAGAGATTTTCCAGTTCCCTCGATGCTAGAAGCACCACTGCTGGGTGGCTGAACAGCCTCTGTCACCCCCTGTAAGGAAATTCTGCTGTCTGAATCTGGAAAAAAATTGTATTTCAATTGAAACTTGTAGTTTCATTTATAATCATGCTGAAGTGAAATCTTTGCTATAAACCCCAAAAGAGCCTTGTTTGTCTATAACTTGTGGGGCTAGATTCTCCTCTCTCTTTCACTAGTACAAATCAATAGTTACTATATTAAAGTCCATGAATTCACATGGTACAAAATCAATGCACAGCAGAAAGGAAACAAATCCATGTGTTAAAGTAACAGGTAGTATTTTGCTTCTCCCCATATGGTGGGTACTATTCCACATCAAAGGTATTCTTCCCCTGCTGCTAAGCTACTCAAGTATTCATGATTTGCTTCTCATAGCCAAAAAATGTATCCTAGATTTTCAAATGTAGCATTTCAAGGTGTTCCTGCAAATCAGAATTTAAGACCTTACAAGTTACCTTGAACTTTCTAATTTTCGTTGCTTAGCAGGAAAAAAAAAAGGCAAAACAACACGTAATTCTCCACAGTGAATATAGAAAAGAACCATTCTTTGGTACGTGATGTGCTTTCAGCAACATGAACAAAGTCACTGCCTCCCTTTATTGCTCTCAAACATTCCTAAAAGAAATCAACTTTTATGTGAGCATTTTTCCCTGTCTGGAAACTAGGTAGAAGAAAAGGGGACAGCACACAAAGCACAGCAGTGGGGAAAATACATATTGCATCTGGGGTATGTTCTGTTTAAAGTCATGAAGAAACAACTTGTAGCTTTGGGACCTGACGTCAATTGGGATTTAGCCGTTGCCTCTAATAGAATAATTCAGTGGCTACGTGCTGGCCATTCTCTCAGAGCATCTTCCTTGTGGCTTCTTTGTTGTCTCTGGCCATGACAAATGCTGTTGTGCTCTGTCTTCTCCACAGTCTTGCCCATGGCTTGGGTCATGTTTGCATCTGCATGTCCCTCCACTGTCTTCTCATTTGCATTGAACTGGAGCCTCTCAGTTTCCTTCACTTTTTCAGCCCTCCCCACTCATACCTGCCCCTTCTCACCCCAGCTGGTCACTGGCCAAAGCTGAGCCCATCAGTGATGGTGGTAATGCCTCTGTGATAACATATTTAAGAAAGAGTAAAATCTGCTGTGCAGCATCAGCTAGGAGAGAAGTAAGAATATATGAGAGAAACAGCCCTGCAGACACCAAGGACAGTGAAGAAGGAGGGGGAGGAGATGCTCCAGGCACCGGAGCAGAGATTTCCCTGCAGCCCATGGTGAAGACAAAGGTTGTCCCTCTGCAGGCCATGGAGGTCCATGGTGGAGGATGTCATGGCAGAGTAGGTGGATGCCCCAAGTAGGCTGTGACTAAGGGGGAAGCTTGCCCCACAGCAGGACATGTGACCCCACAGAGAGAGAGGAGCCTACACTGGAGCAGGTTTCCTAACAGGGCTTGTGACCCTGTGGGGGGCCCACACTGGAGCAGTCTGCTCCTGAAGGCCTGCACCCCATGGAAAGGACCCATGTTGAAGCAGTGAAGCCCTGCACCCCGTGAGAAGGACCCACTTTGGCAAAGTTCATGAAGGACTGTCTCCTGTTGTTGGGGCCATAACCTGGAGCAGGTGGGTAGTGTGAGGAGGAAAGAGCAGCAGAGACAAAGAGATAAGAACTGACCACAATCTCCATTCCTTATCCCCCTGCACTTCTTGGGGGGGATGATGTAGAAGAGTGGAGAGTGAAGCTGAGACTAGGAAGAAAGGAGAAATGGGGGAGAAAGTGTTTTTAGATTTGTTCTTACTTCTCATTGTCCTGCTATGATTAATTGGCAATAAATTAAATTAATTTCCCCAAGTGGAGTCTGGTTTGCCAGTCACAGTAATTGGGGAGTGATGTCCCTGTCCTTTCCTTGATCTATGAGCCTTTTGTCATATTTTCTCTCCCCCTATCCTGTAAAGGCGAGGGAGTAACAGAGTGGCTTTGGTGGGTACAAGCCAACGTCAACCCACCAGAATGGGTATTTTGTTCAATTTATTCTTTTAATCAGAAGTGTCTTCACAATTTCTACTTCTGACAAGAAAGAGAAGCAACAGCAAATAGTTCATCCTGTGACATCTTGTGGCTCTGTGGTCTCTTTAACATACACCTGATGTTCTAGACTGAAAGATTTGGATGTTAGGGGAAGTTTGTGCCAATATGAGAGCATTAGACAACTATTTGGATGACAGATGATCCAAAGAGGGCTATAGCTGAGCCTCTCAACCATCATGATCTACTTTCTTTTCAGTGAAGGGGTGTTTTGGTCACAGTCTGTGAAAGATCAAAATCTTCTGATGTAGCAGAACAGTTGCTCCAGGGACTTGCTGCCAGGAACTTCAAAAGGTTTTGCAACTAAACCCAGAAGAAAAATTAAAGACCAGAGGTAGAGAATAATGCTGGCTTCTGCCTTGTCTTTCTGAAGAGCTCCAGGTACAGACAGACTCAAGACCAAGCACCTTGGTCTTTCTTAATCTGTTTTAAAGGGTTAACAGCAGGTAGGAATCTGCTTTTGTTGCCTCTAATAGGGACATTTGAGAAGTGCAAGCAAGTGCTTGGAGAACTTGGGAAGATGAAGCACGCTGTTGCTCTGCACAGAAGTCTCCTCTCTTTAGAGAAGATGCTGTGTAATTCATGTGGCCCTTGCACTTCAGCCATACATTTCTCAAAGATATTGCATGTCTTTTATCTTTGTATTTTTCAGTAAAGAACAAATGAAAAGAAAAACCAACCAACAAACCCTTCTAGTCTCCATCATTTTTATCTCCATTAGATGTGTTACCTGATTACTTAACACACATTCTCTTTGATTCCATTTCCATCATTTTTCCTGTATTAGTCTACAATCATTCAGTGAAAAGCCAGAAGATGAGCCCTAATCTCCTCTTAAAGTCCAGGCAGCTTTAGTTCTCTGTAGTGCATATGAGATGTACTGAAATGGCCTTTTCATCTCCGGGTTTGCATAAGGAGCAGGCTCCTGCTTGCTCAGGTGGTGATTTTCCAGCAGTGTGACAGTCTGCAGCATTTCCACTCCCACTTGTCTCTGAGCTGCTCATGGTCATAGCAGCAGCTCACCACTGTCAGTGAAGAAACCAGAGTGACTGTATGGTCCTTGCTGAAGCCCAGGTTACCCCCATCTCAGGCAGCACAAAGCTGCCGAAAGGATTTGTTGCATGGAGGGCGGAACCAACACTCTGCAAAGGCACTTTGCTTAAGCTACTAGTAGTTGCAATTTAAGGTCTAATTCTCATCAGCAGTACAATCCCTCCACTCTGTTCCCGTTCTAGGGATGTCCATGGGCTTTACTCCTCTTCCAGGGTGCTTTCACGCCCCTTGAGAAGCACATGGGGGAAGGACTGGTGCAAAGGCCATCTCCAGTCCTGAAATTCATGGTCGGGCATCATCTGTGTGAGCTGCTGCTAGAAGACCATGTTTGTTGTGCATCTGCAGGGTGAAATTCAAAGCCATGAACCTCATGTTTTTACTTTGCTTCTTGTTCTACAAGCAAAAAAAAGTAAGAAGATGGGAGAAGAACTAATCTAATCACAAAAGTTGTTTCCCAGATGGTAAGAAATACACAATAAATCATGCCTGCCTGCTTTCTACGGATTCATCAAACTCACAACTGTTTCCCTCGGTCCTCTCACCATATTTATTTCTTGTTCATTATTTCTCCAGAATCACTTCTCTGTTTGCTTGTCAGTCCTTCCACCCACCTTTTATCTCCTGTCTTGGCTGTGATGAATTTCTTTTCATCTTTTTCTTAGATTGAGCCTAATAAGATGTGGGACAGAGATGTTTCTTGCTTCCTAGTAGTAAACTCTTCATTGTCTCACTCCTTGAGCTGTCTGCACTAGCGTGCTGTAGCTAACACACACGCACATCTCCCCCTGCCCCACCGACCTCTTTGCAACTGATACACATCCGGAATTTCCTTGAGGCTATTTAATGATACACAGAATCATTCACTGAGTACATCACTAACTCTCCTGTAATTAATTAGTTTCTCACAATTACATGCTCTTTTTTTTTTTAAAAAAAAAAAGAGAAGGTGGCTAATCATGGTAGGTAAATGCACTTCAGAGAAGACTCGAATGTTGCAAAGTGAAGACTGGAAGTACCATATCCTGAGCATTTCTGCTTCTGCAATCTCTTTGTTCATTTGAGTTCTTGTTTTGAAATTATTTCCAATTTCAAAATGCAGCAGTGAGTGAAAGTTTGGTTCCCATCTGTTCTCGGCTTCACGGTTTCCGCTTCAGGAGATCCTTTCCAGACGTGCATTAGTTATACATTCTTGCAGAGCAAGTGTGGGTATTGTCAGCAAAAGCAGTTACTGTAGCAGCCACTGAACATTAATAAACATGACACCTCGCCTGTTTTCTTTATGCTGTGAGGTTTCTGCATTAAGTCATCCACGAAACAGGATCGCTGTTTCACAGGTACCGCTACGCAATAATTAGCAGGCAAAAGCATCGGTTAATGAATGAACCAGTCCTTGGAACAAGCACTAGATGCTAGTACAAATCTAGCAACAGGAGCTGGATTTCTGAGCAAAGACCTTGTACGCCTCCACATCTGGAGCAGCGTGTGATCTGGAATTAACAGAATGGTGTGCTGATGACTGAGGCTTTTTTCCGTTCCTTTTCTTCTTATGGAAAGAGATCTAGTACCACCTGCTGAAAGCAGAAGGGGACCAAAGGATTTACTCTGTGATGAGATTCCTCATTTTGTCCTGTTTAGAGCTATAAAGCCTTTTCATAGCCTTTTTCTTGTGCAGAGCTAGTAGGTGGATAAATATAATGATATACTTGGATCTGTGTGACATTCCAATGGCATGCAATTTTGTTTGTCGTTTTAGAAGTAGCAGCTGTAACTTCACCCTCTAGACCTGCAGCTCCTTCCAGATGGGGCTAGTAGGAGGAATGAGAAGGATGCTAGTCTGAGAAGCAGCTCTCAGAAGAAGAGCTCTTTCCAAAACAAGTTTTACTGTCCATAGCTGCATTCCTGAACTCAAGACTGATGGGAGCAGGAAGGAGTGATGCTGTGACAATGTGTAGGTGAACTCCAGAAAAAACAAAGTGGCTTTTACATGAAGATATGTGGAGAGCTGACCCTGGAGCTGAAGGGACTGCATCTCCAGAGAAACACTCTTTTCTAGTCATTGTACCTGTGCTACTGCTGTCTGGAAAGTCATGGTCCTGAGCAGGGCTTTTTGATGGATGCATGATCTCCTCCTCAGACATATCACCAGTGTCACAAAGTTGGCCAGCCTTGGCCAGTCAGTCAGGTTGCTGATAACTTTGGCTCTACACTTATTTGTAGTGGTGTAGTTGATAGCACCATGCTTTTAATATTAAATCACGTTATGGTCTGGAATTCACTTATAAAAACTTCATGGTCTCTTGCCTATTTTTCTGAATTAAGAAATAGAGAATTCTTACTCTGGAAGGCTTTTTTTTTTTACATCTACTGCTACTGCAACAGTCTTACTGTGTGTGTAGGTCATGGAGAGGAAGTGACCTACTCGATGATCCCAAGGGTTTTTTCCAACCTGAATGATTCTATGATTCTATGACTAAATGCTGCGCAGCAGGCTGAAGGGTCAGCGCAGGTAGTGCCCCAGGACACAGATGGTCACTGTCTGCAAGGCTTGATGCTCCTGAGCAACGCCCTTCTCAAGTGCACCACAAAGGGCAGGGGACAGGAGGCTCAGAGACCTGTATGAAACTGAGTGAAGCGCATGTAAATGATAGTCTTTGACAAGGCTTCACCCTGGACACCTGCTTCGGGGAGCGGATATATTTTTACGGTTTTCTTAGGTTATTGGATTTGAGGGTTTTTTTTTCAGGCATGTAGCACATGCCAGCATGGTGTGCAGCATTGCACAGTGAGTAGCATGAGGTACTTTTTGTGAGGTGTAGTTCTCAAGCTATTTCCACTTGCCTTGTGTGTGTTGGTAGAACAGCAGGTGTTGACTAATGGGAGAATTAAGTACTAGTGTCTTTCAGGATTGTGCAGCTTTTTCACCTTCACAACACAGCCTGTCTGACTTCTCACCCCCCCGGCCTGCCTGGGCCAAGCTGACTCTGCCTGAGCCTGAGGTCAGAAGAGTGCTTCTAGCAGTTTTGCAATCAGTGAAGTCAGGGTCTGTCAGGGCACAGGAGGAGCACTTCAACTCAAACATAAGACTCCTATTTTTTTTTTCCTAAATTATGAATAAATATTTAAATAGTAAGAGGCATTTCATTCTGCAAAATGTGAAGCTTATTTTGTTCTCTCTGCAGCAAGCCTTAGGGTCATTGTGACCCACTATTCCTCTTGGTGGCTGCACAGAAATCTCAGGAGCTGGGCAGGACCAGCCCTAGCTCCCTACGAGCTCCCACAGGGAGGTGTTTTCCTTGCTAGGTGGAGGGAGCAGCAGCAGAAGGATTTAGCGGTAAATGCAGCACTCTCAGATAAGTGAGTCTCATGGTCAGGCGATGTTGGGTGGGTAAACCTTGCACTTACTGTCCACGTTGTTGGTCAAAAGGGAGGAGGATGTGAGCTACAGTTTTGATGGATTGTCCTCTCTAGCAATAACATGAATCTGTGACCACCACCAGCTGCCTGGGTGTTTCCATTCCTTCATCACAGCCAGCTTGGCCAGAGCAAAGCTCTGCTATGCCTTCCTTCCACCCAAGGTTTCTCCACCAGCTCCCCACTGACTGCAAGGTTGCCCCTCCCAGGTACTTCCCATTAACAGAGGCATTACTCCCTCCTTCTTTCTTTCATTAAGCCACTGAGTATCTTCCTTCTATCCGTCCAATCTTTTCTTCATAGCTCAAGATGAACAGCAGTTGGTACCTGTGTCCTAGTGAAATGGAATTGTTAAATTTCTGTGGTCCAGGACCGTAACAGTAGTCATCACTCATTTCTTGGTTTCTACAGAAGGAAAATGAAATACTGCTTCTTCAACCCATACTTTTGGGATTTAATTCTCACTTCTTCACAGTTCTGGCAGCTTCTGGACCCTGTGAATCCTTTTCTATGTTTGGGGATTTTTTGACTTGTGTGCTTTTGAGCTGTAATCCAGGGAACCTCTTCAGCTCTGAGAGTTGTTTCAGTGACCCTCTGTCTGTAGCATTGGCGGTGCTGCATCAGGCTTTTGCAGGATTGCCGTTCATATTACCAAGTTTGTGTGAAGCATGTAGTTAGGGTACTGGTTAAGGGCATTCCTGAGACACTGCAGTCATAAACATGGTTTGATTTCCCCAGCTTATAGAGGGGGAGGCTGACCTGAATTATTCTTCTGAATTTCCCAGTTGTCAATGTTGTTGAGAGTTGGATTGCCACCTGTGAATGCAAGAACTACGGCTCCTGAAGAGTTTCAGTGAGTGCTTGTATTTGCTCTTACACAGGTTGTCTGGATACAGGAGACATGCCCCTTGTTTCTGCAAGGTGTTACCTCCATACAGATATCTCGTTCTTGCAGTTTTGCAGGTTGCTAAAAGGTATCAGAAAGGATTTTAATGGTTAAAAAAAAAAATCCATCATAATGAAATTTGTATTTTATATTTCAGCTGAATAAGTTTCCCTCAAAACTGAACACACTGTGTACTTTCTGACAGAGCTACAATATGCTCAGCTCTCAGTCAGCACTTCTTGATGCAATATTAGTTATTTGTATGAGGAGATCACAGCCAGTGTCCAGACCTGCCATTTTTTCTGCAAGTCCCATGACATCCAGTGCTTCTAAAGGGCCAGATCTTGGAGTAGTGGGAGTATATGAACAACTCCTCCCCTCTCCCTCCTGGAAAAGCCTCACCTTAACAGGCATAAAGGAAAGCTTCATAGGCCAAAATATAGGCTAAAATTCAAAAAGGAGAAACCACCTACAGCCAAAATTGATAGAAATTGGTTGGGGTATACATGCTGCAGTTCTGTAAGCTGCAGCACCTGTGTATAACACTGCACTGGGATAAGTGGCCCATCAGGAACCGTGTGCTGAATGTAAAGATGGTCCTTAATTCAAAATGTTTATGTACTGGTTTTTATTTAAAAGTCATTTTAAGTCAGTGCTGTCATTTTTGGCTATGTGAGGTAGTTATGAATGGTAATGCTCATACCTAGAGTGGAACTGGACTGCTGCTGACATCTTAAAGTTCAGAGCTTGATGTACCAGTACCATGACAAAAGCTGAGGGATGAGGCAGTGAACAGCTTTATCCACAGATCTGGTGTGCTAGTTCATTAAATGTACCTGGGGTTTGAGGGAAAAATAAAATTGAACAAAAACACTGAAAAATGTCTAGAGAGAAAAGAAGTAGCAGCTCCATTAATTTCTTGAGAGTTTAGTAATAAAGTTCAAGTAAAATTTAGAAATGTCATTTAGAATTGCAAAATAGAAATGTGACATTCTGAACACTGCAAAACAAAGCATTTTGACTCATTCCTTCAAAAAAAGTAGTTTTGTGGAGATTTTTCCTACCAATTCACTCTATAGCTTCATTGGTTGATCACAAAGAATTGTTGTCCTTCTGCAGCTGTGACACTGTGTGGAACCAGGATGTTGTGGCCAGTTCTGGCGTTTGGGATGTGGTGGTGAATAATAGTTCTATACACAAAAGGCAGGGACCCTCAGGATGGCCACCTGGAACAGAAAACCTTCCCCTTCATGACATCATGTGCAAAAGCCACCACACTTGTGAATGAGCAGCTGGGAACTCATGAAGGTGCCTGCTGCCGTGGCAATGGCAGCTTTGATGAGCAACCAGTGGCCAACTCTGACGTGCACAGGCCTTCACAAGAAATATTTATGGCTTCAGGGTTCATTTGGGGTTGCATTGTGTAAAATGCCCATCAACTCCTACAACTCTTTCCTCCAGAAATCTCTTTTCTCTGTTGACGGCCCAGACCCCACTTCCCTTATCAACACAACATATGAGTGGAGGCTGCTTTTCCAACCTAAAAGAGAGAGAAAGAAAACCCTTTAAAAACAGCCTTTGCTACAAAGCACATCTTGGGCACAGCCAGTGTGAGCAGAGGCTGCACAGTGCCTGCCACAGCACTGCCAAGAAGTGAAGGGCTCTTCACTTCTCAGTGAAGTGTGCGAGGTCAACTACTTCAGCAAGAGTTGATGCTTACACGAAGATCAGCGAGAGGAAAAAAAAGACTTATGAGTTCTACCTGGTCAACTTTTTCACAACTTTAAGCGTGAAGGTTGTTCTGTGAAGAGCAGGAAATTAAGTTTTTTAACCTTTGACCCTCTGTTTTGCAGATTTCTGCCAGCGGAGTGAGATCTGAGTGAGTAGCTGTGGCAGAAACGTGGCATGATACAATGGCTTGGAGACTCCCAAACTCTGTCTTTTGTGTTGCAGTAGTGCTTTTAGCCTAGACCAGGACAGAAAACAGAAGAAAACTCACTGCATTAGTGATCCAGGTATTGTGAAACGGGCTGTAGCTGGCAGTGAGATAAAACTTGGACATCCTGTGAGCTGTGTAGAGATGGCAAACAGATCTTCCTCCTTTGCTGTAAGGTACGGTGGGAAGAATCACTGCAGAGGGGATTGGGAAATTCACTGATATGATCATAATTCTTCTTAGGAAGAAAGCAATCAGAAATTGCTCAAGTATTCAGTTTTGTTTGTCAGATACTCCCTTGCAGGACATCAAAAGAATCACCATGAGAAGTTAGGATTGCTACAACTGTTACATATGTTACACCGTAAAATAAAGCAACTTTACCTTAACTCTGTCCCTTGCCTATTTCTGCTCATGTCATTGTTATTTCTCCCTTGGTGTCAAAAGTAGCTGAAGGGATTCAGTGGAAGAAAGCTGCTGAATAAAGGAATAAATCCAGGAAGGTTGTTATAGGGATGACTGAAGACTGGCTTCTCTGGGAGGAAAGTCAAGGTCTCCAGTGCTGTGCTGTGCACTGGCTGTGGCAGAGGTACGGCACGTGCTTGGGGGTGATGTTTTCTAAGATGAAATAAACCTAATTGGAAGTGAGATGTTTAATCAGCACCCTTAGTGCAAGGCAGTGTTACAGACAATTAAAGCAAGGAGTTTGTACTCATAAAAGCAAGCGTGAAATTACTCAGGAGTCCCAGAAGTCTGGGAGGAGATTTGCAGAGTTTGGTATTGGAAGGAGCATGAGCAGGTGATGAGAAGCAATGCAGGTAGCAAAAAAAGTTTTAATGTCCCCTACAATCCCATGTGCCTTTGAGACTGAGGTTTGGGACCAAGTGCGGGCTGAATGGGAAGCAATGAAATTCTTTGTGGTTGCTGGTTCACTCCTATGCTCAGCAAAGCAATGCCCTGGATGTCTCTGTGCATAAACACAGGGATATCAAGGATAGATGGCTGCGTTTCTCCTTCTGCCTTGCATCTCAAACACCTTGCAGGACCCCTGGTTTATATATCATTAAAATAAAAGGAGGTGATGGGTAAGGCAGCAGAGGTAGACAGCCTTTTGAGGAGAATTGTGAGCTGGCCAAGGCAGAGCATCAAATAGCAAAGGTCACAAATCTGGATGTGACAAAAAGGATTTAAAGCCTAGAGACATTGCTGAAGGAGATAAAACCAGCTCTCTGTCAAGACGTGTCAGTTTTCCTGGAAACACTAAACATCTAGACAACATCTTTCCATGAACAGCAACTGCTGGACATCTGCATGTGTTGGGAGCCCCTCTGCAAATCTCGCTTTTTGGAACAGCAAATCAGCTAAAAAAAATGACTCACAACCTGCTATAGAAATTTCCCCATGGAACAGTGGAAGGCAGAGAAATATTGGCTGACCTAGGATTTGCTGACAGATGTGAGGGGCAGCACAGAAGGGAAAAATCCATCACCAGAAAGGACTCAGTGTGAGCCAGATGTTTGGCAATGCAGTTGGGCCAGTTGGTGTAATTGGTAGAGAAGTTACATTTACAGCAGTTCTGCGGGGCTGGAGAAGACTTTGGGTTGGAAAGGACCTCCAGAAATCAGAAGTCAGATCAGGTTTCCTACAGCCTTTCCCCATTCCCATTTGAATAACACAGGATCTCACTGAGTTTAGGGGAAACACAGCAAGAGAAGCTTCTTTCAGTTTTCTTACTCTGACTTAGAAAGCAAGTGTTGGTAGAGTGTGAGCTCCCTGTACAGCTGGGTTTAACATGCATGAGGACAAAAGTGATCCTCAGCTGGCTCATGACATTACTAGATGCTTCTAGAAAGTCATAAATCCAGTACGCAATACCAGGGAAATAAGTGATTATGGCAAAAATAAGGGAAGCAGTTCAGTTAACTGCAGGCACAGTGGAAAAATTGGCAAGAAAAGGACTACCACAAATATAAGACTACTCAGGGTAAATTAGTTTAAAATTGAAATTATTCCTCCATTCTGTGAAACAGGGACACTAAACTGAAGATGCTAATGTTGGAGATAGAAATATCAGCCCTTCATGTCTGGTTTTCATCTGAGGGAGTTAAAAACAACAGGAACTTGGCTACTTTCATAATGATGGGAATGGTGTGCTGAATCCCAGAGGAGCCATCTCTGAGAAGAGATGATCTGTGAAGGTCAGCAAATTGATCCAATGGGCAGCCACTTCTATGGTGTCCACAAATGAGGTGTGGGGACAGAGGCTACCATCTCAGAAAAGGTGGAGATGGGGCTGGGGGAATTTGAGTGAGGAGCCTGGCTCTGCTGAATGGCTGAGCAAGTCTTTTGGTGGGGGGTTTATTCAGGCAGACATGGGGGGACCTGAGAGATGCTCTGCAGCTTTGGCTGTGGCATTTGCATTTTGAAATGTGGCCTGGCTGTTTTGCAGTGAAGAAGTTTTCTGTAGCACCAGAATTTGCATTTGGGGAAGCGAAGATGCGTTTGAATTTGTCTATACAGAAGGCAAGGTAGAGCCTTCTGTGTGGGTTGAACGTTCATGGCAAATGGCAAGTGGGAGAACAGAAACCCTGAGCCCTGAATGTTGGCTAGCAGGTGAAATCAGGCTGGTGGAGAAGGAATGGGGAGAGGATGAAGCTGAGCTCCCAATGTTACCAATAAATGCTGCTGTAGTGCCGTCCAGAACTTTTTAAGGACCAGCAGTAGATGGTCCAAGACGCATTTTGATCAGGAACTGGGAGATGCTCTCCTGCTCTAACATTGATAAAACTTTGTTCAATACAAGTTATACTGCACTGGTGCAGCAAAAAAATGATACTGGGGAGAAACAGATGGCGGCAAACAAAATTAAGTCACTTTTAAGATTCTTATCCATTAGCACAGACATATGGCTCCCTGCAGACTGTAGCAGGGTAGGTTTGAGGTTTTTAGTATTAGATTTTAAATATTGCAAATAGAAGTGAATCCAGAGGATGAGGAGAAATCTGCTTTCAGAGCAGAACAAAGCCTGTGACACCTTGAAATGATGGCTTTCAGCCTGTGCATTGTTCCTGGCACATTTAGGAAGCTCATGGAGAAAGCATTACACAGCATGCCTATTGAATTTCAAATAAATATCAAGCACCTAAATCCCCCTCAATTTATTCATTGAAAATATCTTCTACCTTTTCTGCATATTGAACCCACTCCCAAATCTAGTTATATAAATGCTAGTTGGAAGTAACTGGATTTGCCTGTTGGATGCTTTGATGTGCAGGATTTGAATGCTTTGGAGGGTACTGAATAAGCATCTGAACATGCAAAAGCAGCACAGATGTACCTGGCAGAATAAACTAAGAGGCAATGCAAATAGAAATTCTGATAGAGAGGTAACAGTGACACCAGGAGAGTCATAGACACAATGGGTAAAATCCAGAAGTGTTCCCAGAAGTGGAGACTTGAGCTTAAACGGCAGCTATTTTCCAGATGACCATTGCCTGCTTGGTTTAACAAATAAGACTCTTATTCCCTTGATTGATTTCATCTATAATGAGCATTTTTGATCCTTCTTAATTCATATATTGTGTCCTAGTTTTGAAAGGCCACGTGTCCATTCCCTCTTTGAGTGGGCTGGATACCTGCAACTGAACACATGCAAACATTCACAATTGTAAGCATCCTCCACTTCTTCATTTGCAATAAGCTTGAAATTTGGCTTGTTTTCCAAAATTAAATTTTACTCCTTTTAATGAATCCTTCACTCGTGTGAAAGCAGTTGAATTTGGAATCCCAAGGTTCAGCCAGAAACATACCTACACATCACCAGGCAGATACATACAGCTGTTCTATATAATTCATAAACATCAGTAACATGGGAGCACTTTCTAAACAGCATAGTGTTCTTGCTGTGAAGAGCTCACAAACCAGTTGGGCAATGTTGTATGCAAGCAGTTATGGGCATTACTATATATCTTGTTCTGAGGTTTATGTACTTTGCACGGCTTTCCAGGCAGGCTGCCTGTTAAAAAAAGATTTGGGGAATGAATATGTGCTAAAAGAGCATTTCAGAAGAAATGAGTTAAATGCTGCACTGGGTTTCCAAACTGGCAGGATTATTCTGAGGCAATACTTCATATGATAGCTTTAAAAAGTATTATTTAAAATGTATTTGGTTAACATTATGGATATCGAGTACTATGAAACACCCCCAGTAAGCTTTTTCTCGTAAAAGCTTTTCACATAATAGGCAGAGCCTGCCTCAATATCTTCAATAGCTGATTTTAAATTGCCTGCAAACTATGAACAAAGTGGATACAGCATTCAAAAACCCACACACTCATTACTATGGAGGATTACAATCCTTTTCTGTCGAAGGATAGCTGCTACTATGAGCAGTTCCAGACAAGAAATCACAGCCCTGAAGCAGGTAATGGGATACAAGGATAAGTTGAGTGAAACGTGTACAGTGATCTCACCTTGTGATATTTATGCAGCCTTTCCTAAATGTCTTATGAGGACCCACTGAACTTGTTACAGGGGTTGCCAGAGTTGTAGTTGCCACTATTTCTTGTGCCTGGCGGAGGTGGTCTCAGGCAATCTCCTCCTGCAATGATACGATTCTTTTTCATTCACCAGGTAGGTTAGAAGAGTGTAAGCAATATGTACCTGCATTGTAAGCATGGATAGATACAAAAATAGGTAGATTAAAAGAAAAACAACAAACAGCACGTAAGAAAACCGATCATGCCGCCTAAGTGTCCATATACTTCACCAAATCAGGATTTGTGTACAAAGACAGCCCATGAACTGAAAATATATGAGCAAGCCAGTAGGAAAACTCAGAAACTGCAGATGTGTACAGATGTCACAGCTGTTAGAGCCAGGCGATGAGCACGCAGGGACACAACCTCATTCTGCAAGGCTCCTTCCCACTAAGCTGGCCACTCTTCTGCCTTCCTGCTGGCATAGCGAGAGCTGCTGTGTTCTGGGGTTTCCCCTGGAGAATTACCCTGCAGAGCAGGAGGCACGGCTGTCTGGCACATCTTCTGCAGTCGCGGGAACTGAACGGCACTGGCCTTGATCGTGTTTGCAACACAGAAGCGGTTGATGTGCAACCTCGTGTGAAGCCAGCCCTCTCCCACAGCGAGCGCAGGCACCAGGTCCCCTCCCGGGAGGGAGGCGCAGGGAACATACTGCTGCCTTGATCCGAGGAAAGAGCCCAGCCAATGCGCCATAAATTGCTCTGTGCTGTTCTTACTCTGCACATATCTCATCAGAAAAGGAAGCGTAATAAACCTGTTTAAAAAAAGATGAGTGTTTAGGAGGACGGGAAGTGGGAATTGCTTCTCTCCCTCTGCAGACAACAAATTTGATTGTTGGTGTGCAAAAGTCTGTTTTGTAAAAGCAGAGTGCAGCTGAGAAACATCAAACAACTTGAAAGGCAGCGGATTTCTCTGAAGGGCCCCTCCTGCCTCTTCCGGCATAGAGGTTTGGACTGAAAACCTCAGCACTGGCGAGCAATCCGCTCTGCTTTGGGCTGCTTGTATTAAAATTGATTTGTTTACCCAATTTTCTCTTACAAAAATACTTTTTACATGAATCTGATAAAATCACAGTAAGTGTTATGGCCCCAGAATTGCCAGTATGGGATGTTGGGAATCACTGCTATGAAAAGGTGAAGGGGTGGGAGCAGCTGGGTGTGGATCTCGGTGTGCTTTGCAAGCAGGAGGGACTCCTATTCCCAGGAAGCAGGCTGGCGAAAATGAAACACGTGCTATGTTTTGCTGCTGTGCCATTCCTAAAAGTAGCATTAATGACATGGGGCACATTGTCTCGGGCCAAACCTCCATGGACAGTCTCTGCCCAGTGCTGGGCACAGTCTAATGCAGCAGAGAGAAACCAGTTTGGGGCCTGGCTTGGGCTGAGAAGACAGCTGCCCCATCTGACAGCCAGGACACATGTCCAAGAAAGGAACTGTCTGACCCATCAGGGTCAATCTGTAGGCAAGTTTGATGAAGAAAATTTTAGTGCATGAAGTCCTTCAACTCTGTGTAGAATAGAATGGAGTAGAGTAGAGTGCGTACAGTACAATAGAATAGAGTAGAACAGAAACTTCTGTTGGAAGGGACCTACAACAATCACCTAGTCAAACTGCCTGACCATTTCAGGGCTGACCAAAAGTTAAAGCACATTGTTAAGGGCATTGTCCAAATGCCTCTTAAACATTGACAGCCTTGGCGCATTGACCACTTCTCTAGGAAGCCTGTTCCAGTCTTTGATGACCCTCTCAGTAGAGAAATGCTTCCTAGAATGAAACCTACAGTACTTCTCAATATCCACAACAAAAGGTCATGCATTTCACAGGAGTGTAAATTATGAACCAATTCTCCCTCTCCTGTTGGTACTCTACCCCTTGTTCCTCTTCATCCTCTGCAGACCTTTTACGCTGAAGACACTCAGCCTTAATTAATGCACTCACATAACTGCAAAGATGCTGGTTCCTTCACAGGGACCTGGAGATATCCTTGCCATTTATCCAAAACATTTCAGTGCTGGTCAGAAAGGTCAGATTATAAAAAGAAAAAAATGGAGCTTTTGGAAAGGTTTCTTACCTCCAATACTGTTACCAAATGCCACTGAGCCTGGTTCAGAGTGCTGAGGAGCAGGTCTGTAGCTGGCATCAACCCAGCTGCCTTGGGGTGGTCCAGACTGACTTTCTGTCTATGCTGACTTGCTTGAGCATTTAATTAAATGACTTGGTGTTTTAATTTCAATCTGATTAGCAGCATTCTATGCCTCAGATTGTTGTTTATTGCTGTTAATTTTAGCCAATGATATTCAAGAAGAAGGAACTTTTATCACTAATAACTATTACTTTAAGGAAGTGTCAACTGAAATGTAGTCTAGAATGTCCCTTTGGTATGTAATTTTTCTGAAATCTGTTTTGGAATTGGAATGGATTACAAAATGCAAATGTGCTCATTTGGAGGCAAAATAATTCTAAGTGTATTCAGAAAGATAGTGTAGACAGGCTGATGGATCTCCCAAGTGGAACTTTTCTTCTTGTTGAAGACTTTACACTGGAACAGGAAAAGAGACATGGAAACATGGATTAAAACAGTAACTCATTGCTTAACTAAAGCAAGCCATTCATTTGCAGAGCTAATGTATAAATGAGAGACTTCTCAATATTTGATGAGTCTATTTTCATTGGTGCGTCTTAGGCGTCAGCTGAGAGCCACAGTGATCACTTTATGTCTGCACTGTAGGGGAAAAATGCAATTGAAAATGTTAAGAAATCATGTTCTAGACACTTAATTATTTTTAAAGGTAATTAGAAGTCTGTATCTGGACCTATGTGTGATAATGACCTCAGTGAATGCTACCGAGTATTTCCAGACAGACTTATAAATCTGTAAAGTTCATGCTTCTTCAGGGAAGGTTTGGGAACATAACACACATTGATCTTAACTTTATTTCTCCTTTAAATAAAAATAACTATTTCAGATCAAGATGCACCCTTGCTCTCACATAAAATTCTAAACTTGGCTTCTGGTTCCTTTTACAGTGTGTGTAACTTACCAATTATGCTGATAAATGAGAGACATTAATCATTTTTACCTTTTTTTTCTCTCTATGTAGATGAAATCATGGCCACCAGCCAGGCTTCCAGGCACATCCTCAGTGACCAGGCAGGTCCAAGGCCAAGCTGAGAAGGTGAGAGCCAGCGGTGGAGGATATCCATGGATGGAGATGAACCTGCAGAGCGTAGGTGCCTCACTCAGCCCCTGGCCATGGAGAAGATTAGAGTTTCCAAATGCAAAGACCCACCTCATGGATGGGTCTTCCCACACAAACTCATGTTTTCTTGTGTTTTCCAGACCTGTATCTACTATTAAGGCCACTTCTGCTGCTGCTCCATCAGGACAGTAACACTTCCAAAGAAGAGTGGAGGAATTGTTCTTTATTTTCCAAACTTTTTTCCACTCTCATTTGTTTCATCTTTAGTGCACTTCTGAGTGCATTTCACTCTTTCATGGCCAGAGCAGAGACCATGACTGTGGAGCTCTGGGAGCATCTCAGATACATCTCCTGGATCATGGCTTCAGTCCAGGTATCAGGAAGTAATTAAGGGGAGAAGAGGTAGCGCCTGTTACCTCCATGGGTAGTTTATCTTTTTTGGGCAAGTCATCGATTAGCAGTGAGCTAACATGTCAGTTTTCATCCACATTCCAGGCAGTAGCTGACTCCATCATGGCGCTTCAGCTTAACAGAACCCAACAGGCGTCCTTTCGGGTGATTTGTGGAAAGTGCAGCCAAGGCTTAGTGATTAATTGTTCCAAACAGAGAGTGAGCTGTAAACAAGTTTTCTTGGCTCCTGCTCAGCAATGAGCACTCCAAATTTTTGAGTTGGATTTTTTCTGGTAATTTTTCTTAACTGTCGCTAAATTTTAGCAGCAATCTGAATTCTGAAAACTGGATTTAGACTAGTATCTCCTCCATAGCTTTCATACTAGGATGATGAACAGTTTGTGGGTCATTGATGGTTTGCTTTGGACCTTGAAGCTATGTTTTGGGGGCAGGTAAGATCTTTGCAATCTTCAGGTCTTTAATACCCCATGTTTCTGTAACAGCCCCAGGCACTGCCCAAATTTAAACATCAATGTAACACGGGTTTCTCCTCCTGCCATTAGCACACCTCTGGGTTGTCTCACTGCAGTTTTCTCAGTGCATATCATTGACCATTTGGATCAAGCAAGTGGTTTATTGTGGGCTTTTTTGGATTAGCAGGATAGGAGTCCCCAGCTGCATTAATATTAATGTCAGCATCTCTCAGATGCAGTCTTCAGGGCAGGAATTCTTAAAGACGGGGAAGAGTGAGTATTGAAGTCAGTGGTATTTGAGGGAACCTAAATCAGAACTCAAGCAGGAGCTGAAGAAATAATTTCAGATCTCTGAGCAACTATTGGGATCATCCCACAAGACTCCTTCTTATTAAAACTTCTATGGGTTTTTACCTTGTATTCCTTTCACTAGCCTCAGCCCTTCTGCCTCTCCTGATTTGAATCTTTTAGAAAAATAATTTGTTTCCAAGTAAGGGTATACTGATTGGTTGGCTCTTCACACAGTTAATTGCCCTGGAAAAATTTGACTTCTTTGTATGTAGTTGAATTTCACTCTGGTCCCTATTGAGGAGGGTCCTTATTGTCAGAGTCTCTGTGTGAGAGAGGAAACAGGAGGATGTAAAACAGGCAGTGGGAGAAGCTCTGATCTGTGGTTAGCTACAGGAAAGTGCTGGCAAGATCCTAATGAAGCTCCACAGTGATCCTCAGGGATCTTGTACTGAGAGGAGGTGATTTTTTTTCCTCTACCAACCTTATATCTTGACATGGAACCAACTATGGGTGACAGAGGAGAGAGGGCAGTACAGGTACTCGAGGAGGCAGGGAATGGTACTGCACTGCTGGGATGAAACTGTGAATTAAGCAATTCCACTTATTCAAGGAGATGTAAACAGCTCAATGCAACTGCAACAGAGCACGTGCTGTGATGTGTCTCCATGCCAAGACTTCAGCTAATTTCCCAGTGAAACCCAGCGTCAGTTCAGAGCAGCAACACAGACAGATTCAGCACAGAACCCTAACCTCAGATCCTTAACTAAAACCACGGCAAACTCTGTTAACCTCTCGAAATTTGCACCTAAGAAAGTCTCCTCTTGTGAGCTTACTAAGGTATGGTGACTTGCTTTTCAGTTCAGCGTGAAGGTGATGTAAGGAGTGTCCTTGCATGAGAAATATCCACAGCTGCTTTATTTGCTGCATGCTGCTCTGGGCTGGCTGGCCACGCAGGGCTCTTCTCTTGTTCCAGCACTACCCTAGCTGGACTCACAGAATATCAGGAGAGACTTTTTTTGCTTCCATTTCTCTGAAATCTGTAGAATCTTTTGAGATCTCAGAGAAATTAAAGAAATTCAATGGGATATTTTCTTCTAGTGATGCTTTGAAAATATAAGCATAATTGTTCAAGTCCCTCCACATTCTGTATTTGCTGCTTCATCCTTTGCTGCTTTTTGAAAATCCATATACTGGGCTCAGAACCAGTGCTCCTGTCACTGTTGCCTGCTTTTCTTTCTGCTGATTTAGGCTCAGAAACCAGTGGACCATTCAAGCAGCTCTGACTACATTTTCTATTTTGTTTCTCACATCAGAGCCCTTTGAGGTTTACAGGCAAGAGTTGATTCAAAAGAAGACCATCAAGCACCTGACCAATACTTTTGCCTCTCCCTCACCTTTCACTGTGATCATTTTAAAGGGCTACCTATGGAGTCGTGCCCCTTTGCAATGTACATGTGGGTCTCAAACAAATGTTTCCAAGCCTGGATGACAAGCTCCTACTCCTTTAAGCATTAAGGTCCTCTGGCATTAGGACTCACTCTCCCTCTGTCCAGAAGGAGTTGTTGGGGTTTTTTTTAAATCAGCTTCCATGCAGCTGAGCAGTCTACCTCACATGCAAAAATTGTCTTCAGAAATATTAAATGCCATCTGATAAGTGGGTCAAAAGAGGACAATTCATATTCTGTAAGACTACAGAGCTTGCTGGAGCATCACTTCCAACTCCTATAGCACAGGACAGAGAATTTCCTGCAAAGGCAACCCTGAGACATCACTGCTTAATATCCATCTGTGCTTCAGAGATGCAGGCAGTTGCAACTGCAAGCTTTGGGCGATGGGAACTCACATTTTCATGGGCAGGTTATTTCTCAGGGAGGGACATAGTCTTGCTGTGTCCCTTCTCCACTGGTCCAGCTCAGAGAGACAGGTCTGAGGTTGCACAGTGAGTGCTGGGAGAGGAGCTCCTGGCTCTTGCAGCATGGAAACCTGAACTGCAAATGCAAAGAGAGCTTTGCTCTCCAGTGCTGCCAGTCCAGCACAGCTCATTGAAAACTGTCTGCACTGAGAGCTCCTCCTCTGAGCCTTTTTTCAGCTCGCACCTCCCGTAAATCCTTTTGACATCTGCAGCAGGGAAGCAGCAAGAAGCCCTAGCTAGGATTGCAGCCCTTTTGAGGGAAGGATTTTACAGCTGGTAGTAAAAGAGCAAAGGAGATGGAGCATGCACACAGAACAAAGGCGAGATCCATGCTGCTCATCTGCACACTTTAGGCATCTAACTGCAATACTTAAAACATAGGGCTGGTCTCTAGGATTGTCCTGGATAACTATGGTTGGTTCAGCAGCAATGGAAAGGAGCAGCCCGTGGCAAGGGCCAGTGAGGAACAGCAGAGCCTTCAAGCCTTCAAGGAATCTTCTGAAGCGCAAGTCTTGCCCAGAAACTTGGCACTTGAAGCTATATATATAAAAATATAATGTATATTACATATTAACCTCATAGGAAGCGAGAAATTTGCTTCTAAACTCTCACTTCATTCAACAGCATTTCCCAAGCACGTGCTTTCAGCGTCAACTCGATGACACTGGGCACCTCTGTGGGAATGGGAACAGGGATGAACCAAGGGCAGGTGGGCCGGGGTTGATGTGGGGGCCAATACTGGGCCCATGGCCAGGCAAAGGCAGGCCTGCAACACAAGAATAGCACCAAGCCAGTGGATATTTTCATGCTTTCAGATCACAATATGTGCAATAAGATGATCATTGCTTCAGCCAGGCACCTTCTACCATTTTGCAGCACAGAACTGCTAGGGAATAACCTGACAATAATTAAGAAATGCAAAGTGTTGCCAGTCGACAACACTTATCTAGGTGGTGACTTTTTGCTATTTGCCTGATGGATTTTCAAAAATCAAGTAGGAATCCTATATGACCTATTTAATACTAGCTGATAGAGTTTTGAAGCACTGCTCCCACAGGTGAGCAGGGTGTATCCATGCCTCACTTCTTGAGCAGATACTAAAAAATCCAGCTGGTTAATTCAATGTCCATTTCCACTGACTATTGAAGGGCAAAAAAAATAAGCTCTGTCATCTTTAGGATGGGCCCTTTTGATATGGGTTGGAAGTTCAGCCTGCTGTTTTGTCTCCAGGCTCAAAAATACATGTAAAACTTGCAGTTGCCAGTTGTAAGGCTTTTTGTATTTACTGTAATACTCACCTGCAAAACAGCAATTTCCTGTTGAGACCACAGGAGCCATCACTTGAAATGGCATCAGTATTTTTGCCTTTGGACATTCATGTTCTTATTTGCCAAGAATGGCCAGTAGCCAAAGAACTGGTGTGTCATCTGTTTAAAAAAAAAGTATTTCCCCATTTTCTGGTGATGTAGCTGCAGTAAATCTCCTATTTTACATGGATTTTACAAACTCACTCCAAGGAGGTATTTGACTAGCCTGAGATGTGCTGGGTTATCATTAAGCGATAACCTTTGTTCTGACACCTGAGCTCTGTCTCATTACAAAGTCCGTTTTAACTGTCTCAATCAGAAGCACCACGCAACAAGAACAGCAAAGGGCTGCCAAAAACTCTTCCTGTCTGACCATATTAACCTTCATTTCCACAAGTCAGCACTGAAGTGCCACAAGATCCCAGCAACTGTTGGCAATGATGCCACACAGCTGCTGGGCCCATGGGGCTGCCTCCTCTATGGTGCATAGAATCATAGAATTGCTTAGATTGGAAAAGACCTTCAAGATCATAGAGTCCAACCATTAAACTAACTCTGCCAAGTCCACTGCTAAATCATGTCTTCATGATTTTTAAATGTGTCCAGGGATGGTGATTCAACCACTTCCCCAAGCAGCCTGTTCCAGTGCTTGGCAAGCACTGGAAAAAGAATTTGAGAAAAACCCTTCTTCTTCAAAGAAATTTAAGAAATTTTTCCTAATATCCAACCTAAACCTCCCCTGGCACAGCTTGAGGCCATTTCCTCTTGTCCTATTGATTGTTACTTGTGAAAAGAGACTGACATCTCCTTTCAGGTAGTTGTAGAGAATGATAAGGTCTCTCTTGAGCCTCCTTTTCTTCAGACTAAATTGCCCCAGTTTCATAGCATCATAGAATCATAGAATCAGTCATAGAATCATAGAATCATAGGGGTTGGAAGGGACCTCGAAAGATCATCAAGTCCAACCCCCCTGCCAGAGCAGGATTGCCTAGAGCACATTGCACAGGAACACATCCAGATGGGTTTTGAAAGTCTCCAGTGAAAGAGCCTCCCCAACCTCTCTGGGCAGCATG
The DNA here is from genome assembly GCA_033124195.1 of Coracias cyanogaster. NCBI lineage: Eukaryota > Metazoa > Chordata > Aves > Coraciiformes > Coraciidae > Coracias > Coracias cyanogaster. The sequence continues at coordinate 15,931 of JAVSBS010012757.1, read as the reverse complement.
TTCCAGTGCTCTGCCACACTCAAAGAAGTTCCTCCTCATGCTTAAGTGGAACTTCCTATATTGAAGTTTGTGCCCATTACCTCTGTCCTATTACCAGGCACCACCGAAAGTAGACTGGCCCCATCTTTCCGACAGACACCCCAAAAGTACTTGTATACATTAATAAATATTAAAGTTTCCTCAGTTGCTCCTTGTAAGACTTGTTCTTCAGAACCTTCAGCAGCTTTGTTGCCCTTCTCTAGACATGCCCCAGCCTCTCAATGTCTTTCTTGTAGTGAGAGCCCCAAAACTGAACACAGTACTTGATGTGTGGCCTCACCAGTGCTGTGTATAGAGGGTTGATCATTGCCCTAGTTCTGCTGGTCACACCATTTCTGATACAGGCCAGGATGCTATTGGCCTTCTTGGCCACCTGGGCACACTGCTGGCTCATGTTCAGCCAATTGTTGATCAGCACCCCCAGGTCCCTTTCTGCCAGGCAGCTTTCTAGCCACTCTTCCCCAAGCCTGGAGCATTGCTGGGGGTTCTTGTGACCCAAGTGCAGGACCCTGCACTTGGCCTTGTTGAACGTGACACAACTGACCTCAGCCCATTGATCCAGCCTGTCCAGATCTCTCTGTAGACACTTTCTACCCTCAAGCAGATCAACACACCCACCCAACTTGGTATCATCTGCAATCTTACTGAGGGTGCACTCTATCTCCTCATCAAGATCACTGATGAAGATATTAAACAGAAGTAGCCCCAATCCTGAGTCCTGGGGAACACTACTTGTGACTGGTCACCAACAGGATTTAACTTTGTTCACCACCACTCTCTGGCCCTGGCCATCCAGCCAGTGTTTTACCCAGCAGAGTACACACCCACCCAAGCCATAAGCAGCTATTTTTTTCATGAGAATGCTGTGGGAAACAGTGTTGAAGGCTTTACCGAAGTTCAGGCAGACAACATCCACAGCCTTTCCCTCACGCACTAGGCAAGTCATCTTATCTTATCTTAATTTTATCATAATTTTATCTTATTTTACCAATCTTATTTTCCGCATGTGGGTGGCTGAGCATTTTTGAGCTCCACAAGGCATGTAGAGCAAGAGGAGTCTGAATACAGAGCAACCTGATGGTAAAATGGCAGCTTGTCATTTTTCCAGACAGATCAGCCTTATGGCAGAAATTGCAGAGATGCCTTGCAACATCAGCCACAAATGAACATTACTGTCTGTCACCTCCACATTGCTGGCTTTTCTTTAATCTTCAAACCATTGTTTTTTTCCCAGAAATGCTAGTCGAATGATTGGAAGAGATGTTTAAGTTGTGGGCAAAACGCCTCACTCTTCATTAGCTTCCCCATGGTGAGTTTGACATACACATTATACACCCACACACCACCAGACAACTTCCACACAACTCACACGATTTTTTTTCTAAAGGAAGAAAAAGAAGAGGAAAAAAAAAGAGGCTATTATGTGTTTTTCTACTTTAAATACTTGTGAGACATGTAGCTACAAGAATTCTCCAGGTGATTTCTGAAGGCAGTAACAAATATATTTTTCTCTATTGAAATAAATCATTTTCATTAATTCCTAGAAAACTATAAGTCAGAATACAGGCTATATCCCTGCTTCCCACATGCAATCAGACATCGGAACAATACTCTAGATTTAATTTCAATAGAGGATATGAATGTGAAGAGGTAAAGTTATCTGCCACATTGTAGTCCAGATGCCATGCTAGTCCCTGCAAGGTTTCCTGTCCTGTTAGTCTAAAGCTAAAGACTTTAAAAAAAAAAACCAAACCCCTAGATCTCACTCAGGTAATTTTGATAGATTTAAACTAACAGTCAATTCTAGGTCTGAAGTCATGAGGCACTGAAATTAAGAGTGAATTCCACAGGTTACAGCACAGAGGATGGAGAAACTATTGCAAATACGCTGTCTTTGCCAATATCAGTTTTTAAGCTCAGAACAGAATTTGGAACATCCATGGTCCAAGATGCTTTTGTTTTTAGCCAGTTGCTCAAGCAGGAGCATCTTTGCCCTATTGGATCTATTCAAGGCATAACTAGAAAGCCTAAGACTCAAAGCACACAAGTCAAAATATTTTCCTAGAATGCAACCATGCATGGAACTTGAAAGGATTAAAATATGGAGGTTTATAATGGCAAAGGACAGCTGTGGGTACCACAAACTTCAGTGGCTGCTATTCTATTGCTTCCATGGTGTCATAATAGTAATATACATTGCCACCTGCAATGATTTGGAGACACAGCAAAATTTGATGATAAATTTCTTAAGGTTGGATGGAGTCTGAGGGGCCTCAGAGAAAGGAAAAAAGAACTTGACAAATGGACAGCAAGCATGATACAGTGGTAAAAATAGGTTTTCATGGCCCAGATGCCCTGGGACCACAGGACCAATACTGACCCTCCATGTATCTTCTTTTTATGTGTGAGAGAAGAATCAAAAGAAGGATGAGGGGGGGAAAAGCTCTGCCAGCCTTCTAGCTTTTTTCCAGTCATCAGAGAGGGAAAAATGTGAACTAATTTTCTGTGCTTCTCCTGGTTTTAAATTAATTTGTACTCCAAGTAAGATTCATCTCACTCACTTAGAAAAAGTCTTCAATTTTAATGTTTGAATGTGAGCTAGTCTCTGTAGGTTTTTTTCATACTCAGCAGAAAAATGTGTATTTTTAGTATTTTTCACTTCTTTTGAATAGGAAGGTAGGCATCAAGATGCTCCAGAAAATACCACTTGGTGATGACCATGTTGGTCAACTGTATTGTGTACTTGGACTTCAGTAAGGCCTTTGCCACTGTCTCCCATAAGATCCTCATTGAGAAGCTGCTGATGCGTGGGCTGCATGAACAGATGGTGAGGTGGATTGAAAATCCGGGTTGAAAATCCCGGCTGAATGGCTGGGCCCAGACAGTGGTGATCAGTGGTGCAAGGTCTAGTTGGAGGCCAACGACTAGCGGTGTACCCCAGTGATCAACACTGGGTCCAGGCCTGTTTCACATCTTCATTAATGATCTGGATGATGGGGCAGCATGAACCATCAGCAAATTTGGAGATGACAGCTAAGAAGAGTGGCTGATATAGCAAAGGGTCATGCCAGAAGAAGTTTAACTCCTGGAGAAATGGGCCAACAGAAACCTTGTGAAGTTCAACAAAGAGAAGTGCAAAGATCTGCACCTGAGGGGGAACAACCCCATGCACCAATATATGCTGGGGGACACCCAGCTGGAAAGCACCTTGACCGAAAAGGACCTGGGAGCCCACCTAGGGTTTGACACCATGTTGAATATGAGCCAGCAATGTGCTTTTGCAGCAAAAAGGGCCAACACTGTCCTGGGCTGCATTAGACAAAGCATTGCCAACAGGTCGATGGAGGTGATCCTAGTCAGCACTGGTGAGGCAAGGAGTGCTCTGTCCAGTACAAGAGAGACACGGACATACTGGAGACAGTCCAGTGAAGGGCCACAAGGATGATGAAGGAGCCTCTCTCCTACAAAGAAAGGCTGAGAGGGCTGGGACTGTTCTGTCTAGAGAAAAGAAGGCTCAGAGAGCCTTGCATATAAATACCTGAAGGAAGGGTGCAAAGAGGATGGAGCCAGCCCCTTTCCAGTGGTGGCTGGTGACAGGACCAGAGGCAATTGGCACAAACCAAATTGCGGGAGGCTCTCTCTGAACATCAGGAAACACTTTTTTGTTGTGCGAGTGACTGAGCCCTGGAGCAGGTTGCCCAGGGTGGTTGAGGATTCTGCATCCTTGCAGGTACTCAGAATTCCAGTCCTGGGCAATCAGGTCTATTGGCCCTGCTTGAGCAGGGTGGTTGGACCAGATGACCTCCAGTAATCCCTGCCAATCTGAACCATTCTGTGATTCTGCAAACTCCTGCTTCCGTTTCCTGGCTCTGTCTATAACAGCCACTCTCTATTACATCAACCCTTCATGCATAATAATTAATAAAACAGCACTCAATCCTGAGCGATCAGAGTGATTTCCAAAACATTTTGCTAATCTCCTCCAGAAAGAGTTTTGGAAATGTTTTACCTCCTCAAATCACATATAAGTGATACAATATAAAAATTCTACAATCTAACAGAATTTCCCTTGGTGAAAATCAGTTTACCTCTGATTTGCCTTTCCTTTTATCCTTGATCAGAGAGAGGCTTTAGTAATTGTTTTTGCTGAGAGACTTTTTTCCGTCACACATTTTCACAGTCTTTCTAGTCAAGAGCAACATAACTAAAACCCAGCTAAAACAGCTGACACAGCATGATAAAGAGACATGTGTGTACGTTTTGTAGGAAAACTATGCATTTGTGTTGACACTTTCCAGCGCATGTGGGCTGATAATTTTGCCTAAGGAGAACATCTTTTCTGGGGTACATTGGGGAAGGCAGTGCCGTTTGCTTGGCAGGAGCACTCAGAGCAATGCATCTGGAACCTGATATGTGTATACATTCACACGTGTCCTGAGCTTCTCTGCTGGGAAGTCAAAGGACAAGAAAGGCTCCTCTACTAACCCATCTCTTTAAAGTCTTCTAAAGACATTTGTGTGTTGAAAAGCTGCATCCTGCCTGCGCAGTAAAATAAATCAGCCATTCTTCAGAAATGGTATCACCCTGCAATCTGGGTAATTCTGTTTTTCTTGCCTACTCAGTGCTGTGGGATGTCTCTGTAGTACCTGCAGCAGCGAGGCTTGAGTTAGTTCAGAGCTGCGTCTTCCCTGGTGCTGCACAATCATTCTGAAGCCCATGGCTTTGAGCAACATGCATCACTTCCAACTCCAGCCAGCAAGAACCAGGCGGGGCAGCTCTGCCTTCGCATGGAACAGAAATGTTAGTGGGTGTAAAGCTGGATCAAGGAATCTGAAAACATACAGTGCTAATCCTACTCTGAAGTATCTCAAAATTCAGAGCACTCCAAGAGGAAGGGGAAGGAGGACAGTGGATTTGATCTTGTCAAACAGCTATTATAATGGCTGTAAATGGTAAGTGAGAAAGATGTTTTCCACTTACAAAGGGCTGTACGAAGCTGAGCATCCAAGTGCTGAACAACTTGTACATACTGCTAATTTTGCACAGTATTGAGACATCTCTCAAAGCTGGAGGATACTTGCCCAGCAGCAGAGAGTGCACTTTTCCTTTCCTTGGACCTTTTAGCTGCTTCATTAGCATTCAAAAAAAAAGAAAAAGAAGTCTAAGCATCTCACCATCTCTAAGGACCACATCTGGGAACAATAAAAGGGATATTGCTCCTTTTTCCCCCCTGCAGAAGGAAATGAAAACTGATCAGTCTCTTTCTGCCCCAGCCTCGAGCAGATAAGAGCACACTCAGCCCTTGACCTCACGTCTTCCCAAACAGACTCTTATCTTGCCACAAAGGAGCAGAAAGGTGAACGGTCCAGATGGTGCTTTTGACCTCATCTCTTTCCCTGCAAGCTAGCAGAGTCATCTCGCTGTCTGCCTGCTGCCAAAATCCACAGTGGCAGAGCCAGGCAGAGTGTGCTGTCTGTCGCCTGCAGCTCCTGCTGCCTTGGTGGACCTGCTTCTGTGGGGCAGAGCCAAGCCACAGAGCCCATGGGGAGCCAGCCGCTCTCTCCTTACTCCTCTGCTGTGCCTCCAGAGCTGCCTCTTTCCTTTCCAGCAGGCTCCAGACTGTGTGCAGGTCTGCATTATCATGTACAAGCTGGGGGAAAAGCACAACGCCCTCCATCTTCTTGGTGGCACTGATGCAGGGTGGCTGTGATAGGCTGGGGTCCTGCTGCATTGCATAGTGTGCGTGCAAGCCCCTCTGTAAGAAAGGGTCTCCTTAAATGCCTCTCCCATTAACAGCACCGGAGAGGCTGGGGCTGAGAGGACTCCCTCTTTTCCTGAAAAAAGTCCCCCTGTAAGGATCATGCCTACTTTATGGTTTTGAAGTGCCTAGAGCCCTTTGCAAACAGGCGTTTCAGATGAATACCGGTGCAACCTAGCAGCTTTTTATTACCCCCATTTAATCTAGAGCATGGCTCATTTGGTTTATGAAGTGATTATCTTCACTACAAACCCTTGAGTGGAGGAGAAGCCCTGGCTCTGGGAGCACCGCTATGGCAGAACGTAGGGCAACAGGCTCCACCAAGCCAATGGAGATCTTCTCTAGGCACCTCTGAGAGCAAGAAGGGAGCCAGGAGAAGCAGTGTGGAATGGGAGCTGCTGCTCAGCTGGGGCTGCCAGCCAGCGGGATGAGGAACAGGAGGGTGAAAACCAGCCCAGCTGCTCCACACCCAGATGATGGGTGCTCCACATCTAGTGTAACCTGAAGGTCAGGCCACCTGGAGACAGGAGTCTGAGTGACTGGAGGTGTTGCCTCGCACCCAAAGCTGGGAAAACCAGAGCATACCCTTGTGCAGGACAGTCACATGCCAGTGATTCAGGAATCACACAGGGTAGATGCTGTAGTGGCATGCAGCAGGTAGGTACATGCTGTCTTGGAGACACATGTGTTTCTACAATAATAAATAAGTGGCATAATAAAAGTGGCAGAGACACTGACCTGAGGAGCAGCAGCAGGTTTGCTGTCAAATACGGTTCATTCAAATGTTATTTGCTATGCTCTGCATGTAAACACTGGCCACTTCTGGGGTTTCAGAAGGAATTTAAAGGGTTTATGGTACTTACAGTCTTCTCCAGGTGCCTTAAATGCTCCTCTAATAAGAAACAGCCCTGACACTCATTTTGGTTGGCAACTATTAACAGCTTATAAAGTAGCCCCAGGGCTTTAGTCAGGGTAATGTGCTCTGAAGTCTCCAGTAAGGCTGAGCTCTGTGCTACAAAACTGTGGGAAGCAGAGGAGTGTGGCCGAGTGCTGCATCACCTCCCATCAGCATCTACCTGCCTCCTTTTAAAAAGCCTCAAAAAAGCTTAATTACTTAATACCATGGGCTTGCAGTTTCTTTTTCCATTCACATTCCAGATATTGAGTAACCCCTTGTGCCAGCAATTGTACTTGCACTTCGCATCTGCTGGACTCCTCCTGTCTGTTTAATATTCACCCCGACGCCGTGATGTGCGGGTGGAAGGTCCAAGACACGCGGCAGGGGCATCCTGCCTTAATGCACCTGGAAACTTTGGCACCAGGCGAGCAGCTGAGGAGAGAAAAAACATCACAGACCTGCACCTCTCAGGCAATTGTGCGAGAGGCTCCATATGCTCTGGTGCCCGCCGAAAGAGCAGAGTTTGGCATTGCATCAAAATTATTTCTCCCCGCTCCTTGAAAGCAGATCTCCATTTAAACTGTGAAACTATGTGACCAGGTGACCAGTTTATCCCCTATAAAGTCTGCCTGACAGGAGCACAGATAATCTGTGGGGCGGGACATAGGGGTGTTAGCAGATCTAGAAGGGGGTTGCAAGGTGATCACATTAATCTTTGCCATGGTCTATGTGCTACGGGCTCTTTTGGGTTGAAAACAACCCTGTTTGGTCCAGCTGTGTCAGGCCAGGGAGATGTTGCAGAGGCAGCATCCTGACCAATGTATGAAGAACTTCCTGATGTCCAGAGCTCTCACAAGAGAGCAGTAGAGAAGTGGGACATGTGATGGACCTTAGCAAAATGGGGCTGACCAAGCATGGTTTAAGCTTTGGGACTGCCCAACGAGGTGTCTTGTGAAGAGCCAAGTGATTCACACATTGAATCATGTTAGCTTAGGCAAGAGAAAGCACATCTTGGGATTTTGTTGCATGTCAACTGTTAGTTTGGCACCTTGAACCCAGAGAGTTACCTGACAAGTAAAGACACTAATTTTGAAAGGTTCCTTCCCTTGTATCAGCAGCCAAGGTTGGTGGGACATGTGCATAACCATGATTTGGTGACAGAAAGGCACAAGGAAGAAGCACTGACCTCAGGTTGCAGCTCTGAACTGATGGAAAATGCAATGTTTCAGGCCAGCACTTGAACAAACCTGGGGACCTGGCCAGCAACAGGTAGTTTTGAACAATACAGAGATTTCCACCCTCTGCAACTAGCAGTGGGAAGGGGATCGCACTGGGCGGGCTGGATGCCTAAGCCATGCAGAAAATGTGTCCTTTCCCAGAGAGAAAGTAAGGGCTGGGGAATTTTTTTCCTGCAATTAGGGCTACAGTGGATTGGGGAAATTTTTACTCCTCCCTTTTATGTTCCTTCAGAGATGATCAGACCCATGGCAGCAGCAGCCTGGCCAGGTTTGGTCTCACCAGAAGCAGGGAGGGCAGTTAGAAGCAGGATTAGGAACTGGTTTGTCAGGATCAACTCCAGCAGAATTCTAAGGTGAGGATATAGCTCCTGTTTTCCCATTCCTCATCCTCTGCTGTCAGAGAGCAGTGGTGGATGGAGGAGTCCAGCCCCTGGAGCTTCACCCAGCCCTGCTCAGTGGTGTCCACCGAGCAGGCAGCCAGGGTTCGGTGCTGCAGAAGCTGTTGTTCCCACCGCTGAAACTGTTAGACTGAGGAACAACAGCAACACACTGGGGGATCCAGAGGAAGGGCCCATCTGTCTTGCTTTTTAGGATGATTAGGGAAAGTATTTGACTTGGCCAGCATGGGAAATTACACGGCTGAGAGAACTGCAACACTGAGGCTGACTGCCTGGCAGCAGCATGAAGGGGGGAACAGTGAACAGGCAATGACTGGAATCATAGCCTCCCCTCCAGTGACCAGAATAAAATCCATAGCTGGACACAGCCCATGCACAGGTGAGAAATAAATCTGCTTTTCCCCAGAATGCTGCACAGTTCCATATGTTCAGCTCCTGAGGCACCCTGACATGGCCATGCCTCCCCACCTGCAAGGAGGGCCTCATCCCGCTGCTCCTGGTGCGTGCCTTTCCCTCATGCTGGGCTAGAATGCCCCTGGCCAGTTCCTCTGTACAAGTGACTTCATTTTCTGTATTTACACCTTTTCCAGTCCATGAGTCATTGGCAACTATTGGACAGTTTGAACCTCATATTGTTTTCTTCTTCACTTTTTCATGGAAGTGTTGAGTGTTACCAAGTCAGGTTCATTGTTGAGGAGCAAATACTTTATACCACTATCAGCAATGAACCCTGTGCTGCAATCAAAGAAAGACATCAACGTGATTTATTTTAATTATATTTATTTCCTGTAATTTTTTATTCATCGAGTCCTTTATCAGCTGTTCCACATTTTTGCCAAGGATCAATTTCAAGCTGTAAATCAGTAACAGTATTAGCTTTATAAATACTTGGCTCTCCCAACTTGCCCTTTTAAAATACTGGCACAACTTCAGCTCTCTTCCATTCTCCTATAACTTCCTCGGCACTTCAGTGTTACTGAAAATAATGGTGATTTAAAGAACTCTTTGGCCACCTCTTAGATTCAATGAACACGCTGGCAGTTTCATGGTGTTCAGCCAGGGTGCATCGCAGTGGGGATGCAGATTTTGCCACAGATGTTTTACCCACTGTTCCCTCATGGGACATTAGTGATGCTCGTGTCACATTCACCATGACTCTGCTGGTGTCCCAGTTTGTGGCTGTACCGATGCAGGTAAGATAAGGGATCCAAGAGCAGAATGGCAACGAGCCCCTTGTGAACAAAGCAGCTCAAATCACTACACTGCAGAAATAACTTTGACACTTTGTCGGTCGTACCTCACTGCAGCAATCCCTGGAACTAATAGTCATCAATTACCTTTGTCAGGTGAAATGTCTTTAATTGCCTGCAACTTTACTTCCAGGGAGCTCCCACTTTCAGCAGCCACTGTCAGCTTAAAGGCCACGTCTCCCAGTGGTAATTTTTAGGAAAAGACCAGGAAAATTAACAGGGGATGAAGTCATGCATGGCCCACCTCTGGCTGTGCAGGATCAGTATGTGTCCTGGAGCCACATGCCTGACCCCCCTGCACTGAGAAGAAAGGTCAATGGGATGGGGGTAGAGGAAGAAGGTGGTCAGCCAACCTGTCGTGTAATCCAAGGGCATTCTTTTGTGACCTTTTCTTCTCCCTAAAAAATAAAGGAAACACAGTAGCAGGCTGCCTGGAGAGCTGCTGCTCCTTGAACCTTGACAATATGCACTCAGCATTGCGAGGAGACGTTCAGCAGACAGCATTCAGCACGCGCGGTAGCTGCCCTAGCTATCAAGCTCCCATACAGATGTTCATTGAACTGTCAGAGCACTGGGAGGAAAATAAATTAATTGTAAGTGGAAGAAGGTTAGTTAAATCTTTTCTGGAAGTATTATACAGCCATTAAATTGCATCGGAAACTCAATAATAATGGGTAATAATATTCTTCCGGGGAATTAAAGAGAAGCCCAATTTATAATGCCACTCGGCATTCAAACCAGAGTGTTCCACCTTCCTGGTACATGATAAACATTTACTAATCAATCCTCACAAAGCCTCGGTGAGGCAGACCTCTTCACACCACTGATTCTGTTTTATTAATGGGAACAAGAAGGTACACGATACATCCTTTAAAGCTGGGGTTGTGTATCTCTTCAAACATGATTTGGGTCTCTGGGATCCCACTTGGTATCTGTGTTTGAATACCGAGAGGTTTGTAAAAAGCCTTGGAGCTAGGATCAGAAGTCAAGGTTTCTTTAGTAACCTTTCAAAGTTCTCAGACCACCACAGCATGTTTCAGTATGATTCTTCAGCAAAATCTCCAGAATACTGATATTTTTCCTGTGTGATCATATTACATCGCAGGAACAGTATTTAGACAAAAAGTCAATGTCATTACATCTCTTAAGAGCAGTAGGAACTGGTCCATAATGTAGCTGCTAATTATGTCAGGATTCAAAGGAACCAAACTTATGACCAAGTGGAAGCTGTTATTTGCAGAAGATCAATATGGATTGTATGGGATGTGGGCTGTCAAGTAAATGCAGATGTGATTTATACCAGGATGGTGGACTATCTGTGACCACAGACAAATCAGATTTTGGTGCCATTTTAAGATTCTCTCCTGTCTCCTTGTTACTGTGTAAGGCACAGCATGGATAAACACAGGATATAAGGAACAGGAGCTTCATCCCAGCACTGAGCTGCAGCAAAAGTACAAACCTTTCCCATTGATTTCAGGTTAATTTTTGTCTGCTTACACAGGATCCTAATTTGAGTTCGCAGTTGATTCCATGATCTGTGCAAGGATCCCACAGAACACAGAGAATCCACAATACACATCAAAGAGCAAATAAAAATGGAGGCAGACTCAGGCAGGACTGTAACAGGGTTGTGCAGACATGACGTTATGTGTTAAAATGGTGAACTAAAGTCCAACTTCCCAGTTAATCCATGCTTTAGTTTTTGAAGTGTTGCCATGATGGCCTAAAAAGTAGTCTTCTACTTTCAGGCACTACCAAGCTTAGCTGAAGATCTGGCTTAGGCAAGGAAGCATTTTTTTCTGATTCATTTTTGGCTAAACATCCTTTGACACAATAGAAGTAGTAAGTTCCCCAAAAGAACAGCTCTGCTTTGATGATGGATTGTCCAGAGAAAGCAACGCAACCTTTATATCCTCAGTAAAAAAAGGGTCTCAAGAGTTTATTGCAATTTTTGATCTGCTGGAGATGTCCCTATTAATACTTAAAATATGTAACAAAGAAAGAAAACGTTTTTAGCAGCTGTAGAGAGATTAGTCCATGGTTAGCACAGATCAGAGACTCAGGGGAGTTAGAAGACTGCTCCCATCCCATCCATCTTCTCCTTGAATTAAGTAACATTAAAATTATGCTTTTACAAGAGAAGACATGTTGGATAAAATCCTGATTTGCTTGAATTCACTGAGAACTTGTCCATTGCTTTCAATGAGGGCAGGATTTTACCTAACACTTCTAACAGACTTCTATAAAATAAAAAAAAAAGCTGTTGAAAAAAAAGTTGTGTTGAAAAAGATCTCAAGGGTCATCCTATCTCTCCTCTTGCCGCAAGGCAGGATCAGCTACATCTATGTCAGTCCTGATGGATGTTTGTCTAACTGGTCCTGAAAGAGCTGCAATAATTGATAGCACCTTGAGCTCTACTTCCATTTTCACCTGTCCCAAGACATGAAAATAAAAAGGCCTTTTTAACCAGCTCTACCAGGATTTTTGACTGGCTTAAAGGACCAGTGACAATTTTAACATCTGATGTCTCACCATCTGCTAAGGATGGGGACTAATCCTACCCACTGCCCAGGGAGATTTTCCATGATTTATTGACATTTTTCCCTTTTATCTCTTCTTGAGATATCTGACATAAAATCTTGCCATTCCCATTTTGTCTTTTTCTCCACCATTTCAGTTCTGGTCTGATTTCAGTGGATGACCCATAAGAACCGATAGTTAAAACTAATGTGTTTTTTTTTAACATGAAGGCCTGTCAGTCTTCCAGTTGTGCATCATAAAGTGCATAATTTTAATTCTAAGAGTGAAATGACAAATGCTATAATTATGTTGGCAACATGGAAGGGCAGGGAGGCAGCAGAGCAGTAACAACCGGGCAGGACTGGAGCCTTAGCGGGGATGAAGAGAATGAAGGATGGGCAAAAGAAGAAATATTTAAGTCTGATCACCACAGCAGAGCACCTGTATGGTACGGCCCTTCTTCCAGAATGAAACATCACCGGTCATTAACTGCCCTTTGCCTGCAGTCCAGTGCTCACAGAAACAAAGTGAGGTCTTTGCTTTGGTTTCAAGAAGACCTGAATCGTACTCAGAAAGAGTAAAACACAGCTCCTCACTGACAGGCAATTTGAAATATACGCCTTGCCTCCCCTGCAACTACAAGAAACCCGCCCCACAGCTGCTCAAAATACATTTATGGTTTAGAATGGGAAACACAGACACAAGATTAACATTTACAGCTGGTATTTTGGAAAGTAAAGGTCTGAGGCAGATGCTCACACGTAGCAGTCAGAGAACGAGAGGTGGATTTTCCGTGCATTCTCTCTCACTCCAGGGTACATCATGCATTAAGCTTTCACAATAAATATTAAAAAAACCCAACCCTTGCTACATGGAATCCAAGAGCAAACAGCACGACTTGTTGTTGCTAAAGCATATGAGAAAAGGCTTTGTACTTGCAGCCTGCTCTTAACCCTTACTGAGGGTTTTATTTCCCAAATACAAACGCTTAACAATCTCTGCTGGCAAAAGACAAGACAAACAGCCGTTTCAACCAAGCTATAAAATATCTAGTTTCATATATAATCACAAAACCTCCTGACATTAAAGGGTCCCAGCTTCGCACATGGGACAAAATTGATTAATGCTCTGAGAGACCAGTGGTGGCCAAACCAGAGGTTCAAATGTGACTCTCTGCCAGAAGACTCCTCTGCACCATTACTGCCACCAAAGAGAAGGTCGCTCGGAAGGTGGGAGGAAAGCAGTGGGGCACTGGAGGAGGGATGTTGTGCTGCTGGCCAGAGAATCTCTTACATGCTGCTTGCAGGAAAAATAGCAACAGACTTAGAGGCTGGGATGCAGAGTCTGCGCAGGAACCAGGACAGTTGCTGGGACATACAACCCATGGGGATGCATCTTCAGCATCACTTCCTCATCTGCAGCTTTGAACTTCCTCAGGAGGAATTCAGTAGGATTCATTGAGAGTTGAAATCAGCTTTCTGGGGCAGCAGGAAAGCTTTTTCTGCTCAGTGCTGTCTAAAGAATAGGTTCCTGAAGGCATTGTTGTAGTTTTTGTTGAAAGCAGTGTATATGAGTGGATTAAAAAAAGAATTTGAATAGCCTAGCCATAGAAAAATACTCTTCCAAATGGGTGGGATGTCACACGAGCAGAGAGGGTTGATGAGCTCCGTGATGAAGAAGGGGATCCAGCAGAGCACGAAGACCCCAATAAGGATGCCCACCATGAGAGCAGCTCTCTTTTCCTTCTGCTCTCTCCACGTGTCTCCATCCGTCTGGAATGTAACAGTGGCATGACGGACAGTGAAGACCATCTGCGGCTGCTGGGCAGCTTCTTTTACCTGCCAAACACAAACACAAGTTGCACCATATGTGCCTCAGTCAGCTGATTCCACACAGCAGGTACACAACCAACCTATGCAAGCAATGGCCAGAGCTCATGGGGAAACGTGGGCCATCTACGTCATGCTCTAAGGGAGGCGAGAGTGGTTGTATGACCCTCGTCTGGGTAACGGAGATTACTTTTAAGTGAGGCTAGAAACTGAAGAGAGTAGTAATAGACAGGCACACAGAATTGCTCACACAGCATCGGAAGGAGATTATTTCCCAATTTACAGCCAGATCAGTAGAACAGGCACACCCCCACATGCCGTGCACAGAAGTGTCCTTGTTTTCTCTGAACCCATTGAGTTTAAGAGTCCTTCTTAGTACGAGAGGAAAGAAAATGAGCATACATTTCCTTCCTCCCCCCAAGAAGTCTTTACAGTGGACAGTCACCACACTTAGGATGAACTGACATGATTTAGCCACAATTAGGAAGGATTTACAAGAACGTTCTGCACCTGTGTCTTCTGTGTGGGTAAATTCACACTCTCCCCAAAGCCACAGCTGCTTGCCAGGTTATTGTCCCCAGTGGAGATGGGGTCCCACCCATTCACACCCCCAGATGCCTTCTCACGGGAAGAACAAACTCTTCAAAGAGCATTGATTCAGCATTCCATGGAGGGACGTCTGTGAGTCACCGCACGCCCACGTGGAGCTCAGGCTCACAAGCTGGCCCAAAGTTGCTTTAGCTACACCTTGCTGGGGGACTCGGAAGGAGTCAATAGACTGGCTTGTAAGCTTTGCAGTCAACTTTCCCTTGAAAGACTCCAAGATTCACAGAGCTTTGGTGGGATCCAGTTTGCTTGCATGCTTTAGCTCTAAGTTTCCCTCACGGCTGCAAGGGCTCGGCTTCTACCAGCAGTTGACTAGAGTAAAACACAACTGAGCTGACCTACCTCCAGGCCTTCTGGTGCAATGGGGGTGATGGAGTTGCTCTTCCGAGATCCAATGCGAAACTTGGCAGCCTTGTAGATCTTCCAGTACACAAAGAGCACCACACAGAGGGGTAGGTAGAAGGCGCCAAAGGTGGAGAAGATAGTGTAGGAAGGCTCCTGGCTGACTTGGCACTCCTCACTGTCCTCTGAATAAGTCTCTCCCCAGCCAAAGAGCAATGGGGCCAAGGAGATGAAGGCAGAGAGTGCCCAGGTGAGGGCAATCATGATGTTGGAGATGCGGCGCCGGGTGCGAAGTGTGTACTCCAGGTGCCGGGTGATGGACCAGTAACGGTCGAGGGCAATGGCCGTGACATTCCAGATGCTGGCAGTGCAGCACAGCACGTCGAAGGAGATCCACACCTGGCAGAGCAACCGGCCCAGCCGCCACCGCCGCCCGGACAACTCATGCACCAAGCTGAGGGGCATGACGAGGGCCGCCACCATCACGTCAGAGATGGCCATGGAGGCCACCAGGTTGTGGGGCACCCGATGGAAAGTGCGCACCCGGAGGATGGTGGCCAGGACCAGCCCGTTCCAGAGGAACGTGGCCACCACCAGCATGGCCAAAAGGGTGAGGACCAGCACGCTGAAGACGGAGAGATGCGCCCGGCCACCGTCCGGGGTGGAGGACCCGATCCGGTTGCCGGCGTCCGGCGTCGTGACGGCGACGCAGCTGGGGTTGAGCGGCCGCTCCATGCCGGGGGCTCGGGGGCAGCGGGGCTCCCGGGAGCGAGGCGGCGGTGCTCGGCGCGGCGAACATCGCCGCGCTCGCCACAGGCTTTTTCGGTACGCCCAGCCGCGCGATGCACTGGCTCGCCGAGCACGCCCGGCCGGAACCCGAACCGGACCACGCGCTCGGGGTCGACGCCGTGCAGCCACACGGACAGCGGGGACGCGCTTCCCCGGTTGTCGAGGTGCACTCGCAGCCGGCCCCTGCCCGCACTGCGGGCCACCACCCGCTCCGGGGCCAGGGCGAGCCGGGCCGTGGTGATCGGCGACGGGGCGGCCCGC
>JAVSBS010012755.1:0-27361 GCA_033124195.1 Coracias cyanogaster | reverse complement strand
TTCTCTGGAGACTTTCAAGACCCGTCTGGATGCGTTCCTGTGTAACCTGCCCTAGATTCTATGGTCCTGCTTGGCAGCGGGGTTGGACTTGATGATCTCCAGAGGTCCCTTCCAACCCCTAACATTCTATGATTCTAAAGAAACAACATATTCCGCCTCATTTTTGTTTCACTGGGTTTTAATTAATGCTGCTTTGTTCTTGGTTGATAGACAAGCTGAACACTGATTTTTAGTTGATTTGGGTTTTTTTCTTCATTATTTTAATTGGACAGTAGTATGTTAGGGTTCACTGCACAGCTATACTGTTATACGTAAAACCCATTACAGATTCTGTGACAGCATAATTCAGAGTATTATAATAGGCCTTCTCTAACAATGTGAAAATATTTTATCAGCCCTCTATAAAATTTCTACTAGAAAACAACATTCACTGGCCTGCTTTAGCCATCATGTGTACAGCTTTTGAAATGTCTTTCCACTCTCTGTCTGAAATTTGCCCTTTCTCATCCTGCCTTTTCCCACAGGAAAAAGGCAAGAAAGGCTTGGAGGTCCCTGCCGGCTGGAGGAGCTGCTGTGGTTCCTGCAACCCCTGTGGGCCTCCATCCCATATCCCTGCAGCAGTGCCATAGGATTCATTCACAGAGTCTGTGGGGTTTTTGAGCTGATAGTGACAATAGTGAAGTATTGCTCACAATGGGTACACTGTTTATTTCTGCAGGCTGTCACAGAGGGAGAAGAGTCTTTACTTGATCACTGGTGTGCTTACTTCATATTTTTCCTTCATTCTACTTTTTTCTTCACATAAATTCATTTAACCAAGATATTAAAATAGGTTTACAGGCTAAGGAATATTATTTCAGGTATAAAAGTTGCAGAAAAATAAGGTGAAAATGTTAGGTGCACACTTTCCTCCCTTCATGGTGAAATCAAATTAAATAGCAGACAGTAGGGAGGAAAGGTAAATTTGTTATGTCAGCATTTCTCCACTGCACATGTCAGAGTCTCCAGACTTAGTTTAGTCTGTCACCTGTATAAAATCCACCTTTTGTTCAATTATGTCAGCTCTTTTCCATCTTGACTTTTTATTCATAGAATCATAGAATTATTTAGGTTGGAAAAAACTTGTGAGACCATCAAGTCCAATCATAAACCTAACACTGCCAAGCTCAGCACTAAACTGTGTCCCTAAGCACCACATCTATGTGTCTTTAAAATATGTCCAGGAATGGTGACTCCACCACTTCCCTGGGCAGCCTGTTCCAATGCTTGACAACCCTTTTGGAGAAGAAACTCTTCCCAATATCCAATCTAAACATAACCTGGTGCAACTCTTGAAGCTATTGATGAGAGTCAGCCCATCAATTGTTTCTTGGGAGAAAAGACCAACACCCACCTCTTTACAGCCTCCAAGCACAGAGAAGTGTTGCAGAGAAACATGGCTCAGCGTGTTTTAAAATCATCTCAAGAGCACTATGACATCAGTAGGGCACATCGTGGCAGTGTCAAACCAAGTGTCAAAACAACTGCTCCTGCGGTTTCCTCTCCAAGGACCCTCTCCACATTACAAATGTTCATTCTTATTTCTTTTTGAGCTGACTTCTCCTTTGTTCTAAAAAAACCCAAAACACCTCTTTGTATTTTCCTGGTTAATATTTAATGCATCTGACAATCAGCTTCCTTTTGAACTCTAGTAGGTTTGCTTGGCAAGATTTTGGTGGTGGTGGGTGCTGAGTGATCTCTCCCTGCCCTTATCTCAGCCCACAAGCCTTTCATTAAATTTTATCTCCCTTGTCCAGTGACAAGGAGGAGTGACAGAACGCGTTTGGTGAGCAAACGGCATCCAGCCAGCGTCAACCCACCACAGTAACATTACCAATTTTGGACAGTTTTGGATGTCCCATTCACCTGTCATGTATACAAGCCTGTCTGCCTCAACAGCTATTGTTATCCAGACCCTTTGCTGAAGTCTTAACTTCATGAGGTGTATGGTATTACATATATCTTCTTTCCCAGTGCACTACAGAACACTACAATCATCCTCTAATACAATCAGAAAGAATTTTCTTTTACTTGCTCTCCAAAATAAGCTCAGCTGGCAGAAACTAATGTCAAAAGACAATTACCATGAGATTTAATGCAGCAGATCTCGTTTTAGAAGTATATGAATGTTTCAAACAAGAACAACCATTGGAACTACTTACATACTGATAATGCATCATCCATCTATTCAGATGAAGGCAAGCTTAGAAAATTGTAGGTCAAACAGAAATTATCATACAGGAAACTGATTTTTCTTGGCCAGAGGTCAGGTTAAAGGAGAGACCGTACAATTACCATATGTCTACATTTTCCAAATATATACTATTTTTCACTCAGAATTTAAGTAAAATCCTATTTGAAATTAAAGGATTTGGGCCATTTTTCTAGAAGTCCCTGCTGCACACATGTAGAGGACGACACGTTTGCTGTGCTGGTGACCTGTGCATGCCACGTAAGCCCGAAAGGCCCAATTGAAGTCTGACTATATGGCCCCCAGGCCAGCAGTACTTTTTTCACACAGTCTTTCCCAGATGTGTCATGTTCACTGCATATGTGCATGCGGGCTGTAGAGTGCATATGGAAATCCGAGCCAAAGTTATGGAAACCCTTATCATAACAGCTATTCCCACCTTAGGGTAAATAACATCTTAAAATTTAGTCATACTGTTTAAGGAGAAACTTTCCTGAGACTGCAAAAGGTGCTGCCAGCTGTTGGCGAGGGAATGAAAGGAGATATTCCATGAACTGAGTAGAAATTTGAGGGACAGTGTGATGTCATTTGTATAAGCATAAACCTGGGAAGTAAGATAGCTCTTAGCAGGTTAAAAAAAAATAAAAAATTAATCACCTTCTTTTCCAGTGCCTTGCTCAGCAAACCACCTGTTAGTCTGCTTATTGATGAATCTTTAACCTGGTTTCATTTCCTCCTGGTTGGCCCCAATCAGGAGAATGCAGAGCTCTAAAGAATGGGTGAGGTTATTCAGACCTTTCTTTCTCCAGAGTAAGTAGACATAGCTGTCTGACTGGGGCTCCTTGTTTGTATTTTGTGAGGCTTTTTTATGTATTCAAGTTCTTCATTCCAGCTGTGCCTGAAAGTGGAGAGGACAGTTTAGTCCCATTTAAGCCAAATTCATGTGTGGTATCCGTTACTACTTTCTGTTCTCAAAATGGGAAGATGGCCAAGGGACATCCAATCAGTAGGAAAACGATCTTCAGGGATGCTTGAGCAAGGATCTTTCAAAGTAAAGAGCCAACACAGCTGGAAAAAATAGGAGAGAGCAAGACCTCACTGAAAGCCAGATGTTCAATGCACATTTTCCGTCTTATTTTTTTAATTACAATTTTTAACAACAGAAAATATGGGGGCTTTTTTTCTTAACATACAGGCAGAAAAGGAGACTGCTTATTAATTTAAGTTATATGTGCTTTATTGTTCTAATTACTTTGAAATAAGTCTAGATATGAAATGTTATTGATTGGAGAAGAAACATATGCTTCTTGTCTCGGCAATGCTCAGTGCAGTCAGTGTTAGATTTGTTTTCTCTCTGTGTACTTTCACAAGATGCCTGTTAGTTTTGGGATAGTAAAGTTAAACTTATATTAAGGGATTTAGCAGACAAAACAGAGACCCTTTAGAAAAAAAAATTGGTTTTTGCAGATTTTGATTGAAGAAGAGATATAAAATGATGGGGAAGGGTGTAGCTGAAGAGTAAGAAGTCTATAGGGAATGTTTCCCTGCACAGCTTAAAAGCTTGGTAAATCCAGCACTGAACTAATGAACAAGGGATTGTGACTGAAGCAATGCCAAAAGGAAGAAGAAAGGAGGATCCAATGTCAAAAAAGCCAGAGTCATATTGAAGAAGTCAGTCTAGGGGTAGAATGGTAAAAGAACTTGGAAGTAGAGATGCCTTGTTCTGGCCAGATGTCTCCGTGTCTGTACAGGTGTGACTAATATTTCCCCTGATACACAACAAACTCAAGGAGAAAAAGCACTCAACAGGGATTTAAGAGTTCAACTCTTGGCTCCTTTATTGACCTTTTCTGTGTGTACAGCAAGTTCTGATCCTCCCTCTTTACGTCAGTCTCGGCTGTGAGCTCTCCTAGAGAGACTGTTGTTGTGTTTGCAGCTACTAGGCTATTGTAATGATGAGACGTTTCTAGAATAATGGGAAACCTGAACATTTTCTTAACAGTTCTATTCAGCAAAGATTGATGAATTTTATAGTTTTTCAACCAAGAAACAAGCACATAATGGCAAATGGGAGCTTTTGCAGAAGGAGGTGGAGAGTCACTGTGTATAAGGGATGACAAGATTATTGTTAGATTGGGTAAGAGAGAGAACATGGAGAGAACAGTCAAAACACGGAACAAGATCTGTTTATGAGGAAAGTGGCTGAGTATAAGTTCTGATAGTCATGTTATGGAACCCAAGACCAGATTCAGACCTTTGTAGAGTCATGATTTATCACAGGAAACTCTAAGCCTCTATGGCAGCAGTCCTCAAACTATTTAAACAAGGGACCGGTTCACTGTCCCTCAGACACTGTTGGGGGCCGGACTATAGTTTGGAAAAAAATGACGGGGGAGTCACCCACCTCGCTGATGCCACCGACCCCTCCTGAGCCCAACCGCGCAGTCTGGAAAGGGTGGCCAGAAGGGGCTGAAGGAACCTTGCCACACTGGGGCTCTGGCGATTCATCCGAGTTGGCTGGACCTTGCAGTCCAAAGGCAGCCGACTGAGCTTGCCTGGCAGAGGAGATGCCCACGCCTCTCGCCCGCCGTGCATGGAGGAGGAGGAGGAGGAGGAGGAGGAGGACGGGGCGGCGGTGGCGTGGTTTGTAGTGGCAGGGGCCGCGGGGGGTGGCCAGGGAGCTCTGTAAATACCCGCAGGCCGGATTGAGGACCCTGGCGGACCGTATCCGGCCCGCAGGCCGTAGTTTGAGGACCCCAGGGCTAGCTCTTTAGAAACGTAGCTCCTTTTACTTTTTGCATTTTAACATGAAATTCAAATTCTTTGACAAAAAAACGTAGTGGAATGAATTACAAAAAACCCCCATCCAAAACAGAAGCAATATGTTAGCAAGATTCAGTAGCTTAGACACATAGAAAGAATAATTTTATTATATAGCAGAAGGTGACCACCACTTCTGAAAACAACCTTCCATGCGTTACATACAGCTCAACTTCTAAAATTTCTAAAGTTCTGAGGAAAGAAATGGTCACATTTAAGCCATATGAAGTTAATGAGAGAAAACCAGAAGATTTACTTTTTAATTTCTAACAATATTCTGTTGACATACTCTGCTACATACATAACAAACAACAAAAGTCAGAGGCTTCCTGTTAACCGATGTGTGTTGAAGTTCTGAATGTTACGCAAAATCCAAGAAGGAAAAAAGTCTCATTGGCTTTTTCTAAAACTGAATTAGGCCATTAAAAGTGGAAACAATTTTAGGTGCTTAAGTATTTCTCAAAGCAAACAGGGCCCTGGAGTTCATTAAAACCGTAGTATTGTTTCCAAATGTCTTATTTTGCTCTTCCTAAACGTTTTGGAAAATCACTATGTCTATGATGCCAAAATGTAAAACTGAAGAATACAAAGGATATTAGGACTGTCTGAATTACAGATGTCTCTAAAGACTAATAGCATAAAGATGGGAAATAGACTGACCTTAAATGTCCTTATTCTCAACCTGTTTAAAGGTCTTGTGTTTGTTTCTTATGGTTTACTTTTGTACTTGGGCTGACTGAAAATTATTATAACCATTCATAGAAATCTTATAAAAAGAATCTAAAATTGCTCCTTCATGCATCTGAGCCCACTGCATATATTACAAATAGGTAAGATTTCTAAAATCCTTGTCCACTTTTCTCTACCAGGTACAGCATTTGAGAGGAACAGGTGACCAAAGAGGCACACACAAATCAATACCCTCAGTGGAATATGAGAGCTTGTTGCAACATGTCAGCATCATCCTCCAGCCATTAAAATTTAAAGAACCATCCACTGGCAGCTGATACAAAAAGAAACCAAAAAAACCCTACTACAACAAACACTTCTGTTGATAAGAAAGAAAGAGACAGAAAATCTTTCAGGATGTCCTTCCTTGTTTACTACTGCAGACACTTGCCATATGGGAGGGCATAAGGAGTGAAGACAGATAAAGATTTCCAGTGGTGTAATTCAGCTTTAAAGCTAGGAAAGAACAGAACAGCCTGTATCTCTTGGAGCTATTCCATGCTGCCTTTATAAAATTCCATTCCCTGTTGCCCTGAATAACGTTGGGGCTTTTTGTTTATTGGAAGGACTGTCACTGAGATTAGTAGAAAACCAAGGCAATTGGTTGTCATTGTTTTAATAGCAGCCAAGTGAAAAATTTGTCTTTACAACTACATTATTTAATCATTCTCTCTGTTCCGGAGGAGACCAGTAATACTTACTTCTGAATGCAATCATGTACATTGCTGGAAATTTATCACTTTTCTGCTTCAACTGATAACCTAATGTTTTAAAGGTATCCCTAACTTGGTGCTTCAAAATACCTTTCTGCATGCCAAGAAACCTGTGCAAGAACAGAAATGCAGCCTCTTCCCCCTGAACCTCCAGGGGTGGAAAGGAAGCTATATTCCACTACAGCCTGACTCACTTCAGTAAGATTTTTTTGGTGATTTGATACTTCTTTCCAACTGACAATGAACTGAGACTGCAGCTCTGAATGTACAGCATGCATGACTGAATGCATGGCATAGACACTTATACCTGAAACTGACAAAGGACAACATAGGATATGACCCTCTCAGAAGCTAGTCTGAGTCATTAGGAATGTACTCTGCAGCTCTGAAACACCCCTGGCTCCATTTGTTCCAACTAATGACAAGCCACAGGATGCCCTGCACCTTCTCACTGCTGCTTTCACACTGAGATGCAACTGCAGAGCCAAACCTTCCAACACTTTCAGAAAATGTGAGGCTTAAACCTCACTAATCTCTAATTGCAAAAAGTAGTAAAATTGACCAGCTCCTCTCCTCCCCACCATTTGAGCATCTCTGTGAGTTTCCATCTGTGTATGTGTTTTTGAGACAGGTGGGAGCAAGAGGAGACTACCTGAGTCAAGTAAATGCTTTTGGCAGAAAATACTTTCTACCTGGCTGTGATAACCAAGACATGGCTCAAATTGTGATTTCATCCAACTTACAATTGCTTCAACTTCACCTACAGCCAAACATACACGAGTCTGTCCAGCTCCCTGTTCTCAGACCTACTGGTTTATCCTAATATAGTTAAATTCTACCTCCAATAGACAAGGGAACACTTGCCATCATATGAATTATTTCATTGCTCTGAGTTACGTTGACAGCTCAAAGACACCTCATTCCCAAAGTAAGCAACAGGATCTTCAAGTGTAAATGACTAGCTATTTGATAGCCCAACCCTACATCCAGTATTAGACCTTATACAAGTAAATGCAGACCTTCCCCTGTTAAAAACAAACAAACAAAAAAAATCAAACAAGCAAACACCCACCCCCCTGCCCCCATCAAGCAAAAACCTGTGTAATACTGCAGTAGAAGACTAAGCTATTTCAGAAGTAGAAGACAAAATAATTCTATCTTCCATGTCATTTCCATCTTTTCACGATAGAAGACCAAAATAAACCACGGCACCTTCTAACACTGAGAGTGGAAAGCTGCACAATGCATTTACCTTCACTTGCACATGTATTTCAACTGTAAGCTTTATGGCTCATCTCTACCCCATCATATGGCTGGGGTACAGCTAATGCATCTTTAATATACATTTTGGTTGGTGAAACACTCCTTGGAATATTTCACTTTTTTTCTTAGAAAAGTCAAAGCTCTCAAAAATCTGAATTTTCCGCTCTATCTCTATTTTTGAGCCACTTAAGAAAACATCCATGATCAAGTTGAAAATAGTGCCTAACTCATTATGCTTTTATAACCTCATATTCCCTACCAAAATAATGCAAGTGACCAGAAATAAACACACTAGACTTTTCCATGTTAACAGGATATTTTCAAGTAGCAATTTCAAGGAATTAAAATTTAAGAAATGTGAAAAATAAATTGACTACATCTAGTTTTACAAACAATTTAGTTACATTTTTACAGCAATGGCAGGAGGTCAATCACTGTACCAATTTTGTAGACCTTGTTACTCAGAGTTTTCAAAGAAATGATGACTAGAATTTCTGAATAGGGCACAATCATTCCTCTATGCTTAGCTGTGCAGCTACATCTTAAAGAGCTGAAGGGTTTTGACTGGCGTTTAAAAAAACAAGAGCAAGGAAAGTGTGGAAAAACTCCTCCCTGTTTGTACTGATTTCAGTAGGGCACATTTAAATATTTTTGAAAGCAGGTATAGTATTCAAATGAAAAAATATTTATTAATATGCCCATTTTTATAGCAGTATGAAGCATCTACTGGAATTACTTAGGCAATATGTAATAACTACAATACCAGCTGCATGCCTGTGTTAAACCCAATAGGAAAGAGTCTGAAAGTAAGAAAATGGATTAGATATAAGTGTTACATAATAGTTATATAGTCTCTTCCCTTCCTACATCCCTTCCTCCTGCATTCTGCTTATAGTTCCATGGTTTAGTCTGGAGGGGAGTTGTTGTCTGTTACGTATTTCTAGATAGCATGAAGAAATGCAAGCACGGTGAGAGCTGCTAAACTTTCCATTTCCTCCTAGATGCTGGACTGTTGTCAGGGCGCTGGTCTTACTTCCATTGCTACAGTCACAAGGCTCAAGATCATTAGTTGCTGTCATTGCTACGATGGAGACCCTAACATTAGGAATAAAAGCATCCAGAAGAAAGGCTGCTGCAGTTGAGATAATATTGTTTTCAGTACAGTCTGTCCTCCTTCTCTTTGGCCTTGTGTATGTATTATTTTCACGTATGCACTCTCCTAATCCTTATTCAAGACACTCATGACACCTCTTGAGTGGCTGTGAACAGTGCAGCCTTCACAATGGGTACATTCTGCTGTGTAAATCACTATCTTGTACCTAAGTATTTTTGTGGTTTCACGTTTGATTTTTCTGCCTTTAGAATTCCCCCTTGCTTGGGGGCATAAGATTTTTTCTTTCTTTCTCCACTTTTTGTGAATTCTTCAGCATATGATTGTATGTTGTATATTTGCATGGTTTTCATACAATTTTGTATAAAACATGTCCCTAAGTTATGCTTTCACTTATGGTTCTCCTTTAAAGGAAGTTTCCCAGCTGTGACAGTATCTGAGATTTAGTTAACTAATAAAAATTTCAGTAATTTACTTTGGATGTCGATGATCCTTTCATTAAACTGGAATATAGATAGGAGAGCATTTCTTCTTATGATAAAACCTATTCTGGACATGTTTCCCCTAAAGACTTAAACACAGTACACACAAAAAAATCTCACTCTTCAGTTACAAAGTTATTTATAAGCAATGTATTCTGACATGAAGAAGTTCCTGAGACTCATTTGGAAAACTACTTTTCTCTGCTTTATAGGAAGTCAAGAGAAATCTGACAGCAATCTAATCAAAACATGCAAATGAGGTCAACTTTCTTAAAGAGTTGTAGGATTTCTCCAGGGAAATTTACAGAATGTCCTGGCACAGAGGTATTTTTTTAAGTCACTGACTTATTTTTCTGTGGTTCTATACCATTCTATAAGGCCTCCTTGTCAGTTTGTACTCTCTGCTGGGTACAGATGCCCCAGCTGGGGAGACACTTCATTTTTAATTTAATTCTCAACACCTCAAAGGATGGTGAGCTTCAGGAAGCAATGGAACTATACAATTTTACATTTAGCCTTCCGAAGTAATAATAATCTGCTAAATAATAATTTATTCAACACTCAAACTTAAGTGACTTTACTTAACATCGAAGTCATGGTCAAAGCAACTGTTTTCTTCCACTGCTGATTACACTCTTTACTGCAGTTCACATAGAAACTGACTTTGCATGCGAATACGCATACGAATAAAATAAAGCCTCTCTGTTTTATTGACTCTCTACCTTCTCTTAGCTGTCTGTACCATCCCTTTCTATGGCATTTGGTGAGAGACTGACGAGCTGAAGAAGCTGTTAAAATCCAAGTGTGTGCAATGGGCGTTAAGCCATTTTTTACAGAAGCCAGATTAACTTGGCTGAGAATTAGAATGAGTGTTTGGGAAACCCCACCTAACAACCAAATGAGGGGGTTCTGTTAGTACAAGCAAACACCACCAGCATCCTGCCTTTGCAATAATTTATACCAATGACAGGCTAAGATGGAAGATGAAAAAATATGTCAGGTTGTCCTCAGCACTGTGAAAGCACACACTTCATGGTTTATACAGAAATGCTTGCATGTAATGGCAACTCACCATGTTTTGGCTTCCTAATTTGACAAAATGCATTGACAAAATACTGCCTTCCTGTAGTCTGCATTTATGGTAAACAGTCTGATGAACTTCTGACTTCCTTATATTATATTCAGCTTCCTGCTTATCATATCTCTACTAAAATGGCAATGAAGAACTCTGGCACCCAGCAATGTGTACAAAACCACAAATAAGCATCTCTCTACAAATAGATCATCTTGCACTTAACAGTACCACAGAGTTTAGACTCTCTGATTAAGAAAAGCACTAAAGGGACTTTAGCACAAGCGGAACGACAATACTATTGCTGCCTACTACAGGACTGGGCATGAGATTTTGCAGAAAGTCATACAAAACAAGCACTGCAATTTCTATGAAATGGTGACTGATTAAACACACAAACTGAAACGTGCCCATTTGGAAAAGAGGCTGAATGCTCAAGTCACAAGATTGAAGACCGGCATATAAAAGGCTCTAGTCCAGTGATTAATTATTCACACAATGTGGAAGAGCTGTACTGAGGTAGCCTGAAAGGGCTCTAATGCAAAACAGCCAGGTGGCTGGTGGTCCAGAGTTCCCTTGACTGCGAAACACACAGTGCTAATCCCTAATCTCACTGAAGCAGGGCTGGGCCTTGAACCAGAATGGCCTTGGCAGCCAGCAGATGAACTCATAAAAAGAGATCCATTCTGCATCCAGATGAAATGCAGAATTTTGTATGTTACTCTGAGATTAAGAGGGTCAGAACTAGCCATTTACACTAAAAGAGCCGGAGAGCTTTATAGAGGGACAAATTCATGCTTTTTCTGTAAAGACGTGACAGTCAGATGTCAAGACACTGTCCAAATGTGTTATTCCAGAAAGAGAAGGGTCTTCCTGCAAACTCTGGTGCATGTTTCTTCACACACACCTTTGCATGCATCACTAGTATGTCAAAAAGTAACTAGTCTATCTCGCCTACATACATCACAGCAAGATCAGAGCAAAGCTCATCTAACTGTACGTACTAAAGAAAGTACTGGTTACTCCCATATTAATGTGCATAAAATGTTAAATTTGAAACTTAGACATATACATACAATTTTTAAAAACCCACAAACTTTTAAAATTGTACCTCTAAAAAAAAAGTATCTCAGTAAATATGATCTAATAAAGACATTGTTACAATTATTTTATTATTATAACAAATATTACCATAGCTGGATCATTGCAATACAAATAATTAATGAGGAAATGCAATGGCACCAATTCTATGTGATTATTTTGTAGAAAATAACACATAGTGATTCTGATACATTTTTAAGACTTGTTTACTCAACATCATTTAGCAAATGAATATTATTTTCCTGGATTGCCTAAATAGTATATTTATCCCTTTATTATTACTTTGTATTGCTTACTTACTGAAGAGGCAGAATTTATCTCCATAAACAAATCTGTAATGATCCTGATGCCTAAACACTTACAGAGCAGATGCTTAACATGCCTAACTGTGCAACTCAAATAGTGCCTGACAAGTACAAATAACAGCAGAATACTGATCATGACATCAGGACTACCCAGAGATTTGTTTCATCTCTCCTCCCTCCCACCCCAGGCCCTCAAGAGGAAAGCTAGGAAAGGAATTTTCTCTAGACCTGTATTAAGAGACTAAATAGTGGAACCTCCCAGTTACAGTAGTGCAAATTACAACCCAGATTAATGAGGGCTCTGGTTAACTCTAACAATTCTGACCCAGCCATGAACAGCATGCCAGTTTTCTAAATCCTGAACCAGCCACATATTCCAAATCAGGGTGGTTTTTCTTATACAGACAGGGGAAAAAAAAGGCTTCTACTTTTAACAAATCTTGATAGCAAACATCATTTGATGTAAATGCTAAAGGAGAGTTAACACGGACAGGATTTTTCTCTTACCCTTACTCCTGCTCCCCATTAAGAAGGGTGTAATTTATTGAAAACTGGCTTACTTTCCTGGGTCAGAGATGATAAATTCTAAAAAGCACATTATCATTATAACATGACATGATCACATTTGGAGACTGGAGCATCTACCATATGAGGAAAGGCAGAGGGAGCTGGGTCTGTTTAGCTCAGAGAAGAGGAAGCTGAGGTGGGGATCTCATCAATGCTTATAAATATCTAAAAGCTGGGTGTCAGGAGGATGGGTCCAGACTCTTCTCAGTGTCCAGTGACCAGAAAAGGAGCAACGGTCACAAACTGGTAACCAGGAGGTTCAAGCTAAACAAAAGGAAATAATTCTTTTTCTTTTAATTCATTACACCCTGCAATTCTCTCAGGTTTTACTATATCACCACCCTTGCTTTATAATGGAAGAGCAACTAAGTGACTCCCCAGTAGTGGACAACATGCCAGTGGCTTAGCAAGTACCAGCATCCATGAATTTGGAAGTACAGGCTCTCTCTATAATCATCATTCCACTCTCTCAAACAATGGGCCACAGTCTCTGGCCTTATAAACTCAGAATAAGTTAATGAATCTCCATGGAGTCAGATTCATATCATGCAAGTACAATCAGAACCAGATATGCAATATTTAATTAGATTTTGGATGTGGATTTTTCACTGCACAGTGATTTAGTACAACTGAGTAATTCATCCATTTAAAAAAATAGTACTGACTAATTATTAATAGTACAGATTAGAGGTAGTTGAGATGAAAGCTGACAGAGAGGGGAGATGTTTACTTGGTACCTATACAATTCTGCTTTTTTCATGGGAGTCCTGCCAGTGTGAATGCAAACAGACCTAAGCCCACGCTAGAAAAACCAAATCCTAGGGTTTCATTACTACAAGATCTGGGCTACTTGGCCTCAACCATTAAAGCATTTATGCAAACCAATTATAAACAGCCCCACTGAATCCAAGGAACTAGTTATGCACTCAGTTTTAAGAGCTGAAGATGGAATGGCACGTATTGCCTAACTGACCTTAAAAGACATCCTGCAGTCCTCATTTTATACTCTAAAACCAGAAGTGAGCTAAAAAAACCCAACAAAGCCATGCAAAGTTTACAACTGCATCTCCATATGCCACCTAATAAAACTCAGCTAGCTAAAGTAAAAAGCCAAAGGGAAAGCACATTTGATCCCAAATATAAACAATCAGGAATTGCAGTTGTGATAACAAATAAAATTTGATCAATTATCCTACTAGAAGAATAACTTTTCCAGGTGTCAAACTGCATTAAGATTACAGAATACTTCTAAGAAGCCTAGTTAAAGTAACGGTTACTACAAAAGAAAAAAAAAAAAGAAAAAAAGAAAACCCATGCTGGTCAAATGAAAAAATCTTTCATAATGAGTCTGAAAAACCTGGAACATAATTTTTGAGTTTATTAAGACCTTCCAATTTGTATCAATACCTTGAGAATGAAGCCCAGGCTTTCAAACACAGAGGTGAAACTTTTAGTAACTATTTAACCACTAAGTTAAGAAGTAGATTTTGAGCCAAAATGCCCAAGAACAAGAGGAACAGAAAGAAAATGCAAGTAGCTTCCCTTATTCTCACTATGTGCTGGATGGTACACGGAAATAGCATGGCTGGAAGTATATTGCCTAGGGCTGGATCTCACAGTTGATACAACACTGGATTGCTTTAGAATTTTAGGGATTTCTCAATAGCTTAATGAACAAACAGGTCAAAGAAATCCTTGTTCACTTCCACAATCTACTTACCCCAGTGGAACCAGTCACAAATTTTCAGCACAAATTCTGAGTAAGCAGCAAGGCTTCTCTACAGATTTAGAAAAGCTGTCCAAGACAGGCATAAAGCCAATTGCGAGGACAGAAAGTGAGCATATTTTCTTCTTGCTAGATGGCAGAGTTGCCACTGGAACATGTTCTCCTTGTCAGCAGCCCACAGTTCTGGCAGGGTTAACCATGACAGACTCCCTCTTTCGAGTGGGGCATGGTACATTATCAAGACAGACATTTTAGAAGGTAATTTACTGTACTGAATTAAAAGCAGGTTCTCTATCCTCCTTTTCAGACACTTTCTTAAATGTGTGACATTGATCCATTTTTAAATTCCTTACAACTGATAAGTATTTGTATCCATAGTGCCAGGCAGTGAACAAACATAAAGGAAAACATGCAATCCATCATTTATGAAGAAACTGTAGTATGCAAGATCACCTACTTCAGAAAATTATCTGATCTGTGTAATAATTAAAAACAATTCTTAAAAAGGGGGAGGGAGAGGTGTTGTTTTTAAGTTTACATTTATCTTGTTACATTTTCTAAGTCTAAAAAGAAACATCTTTATGGTATCATCCAAACAAAAATCTCCCCTCTCCCTAAAAAACCCTGAACCCACAGAACCAGAATTTGCAGCAGTGCCAAAAATTCCAAGGAAACCAAAGAAGAATTAATACCCAAAAATAATATGGGAGGAAAGAAGCTTACCAAATGTGAAGTAATTCATTACTGATCTTAGTCTTTGCAGAGAGTGAAAGAAAAAATTGCTAACTTGCGTGTCTCTATGGCCCTGCAAAGCCCATTTTCAAAGCTTTGATGGAGTTTACTCATTTCTCCACCCTACATGGGTATTTGAGTTTGCTTCCTAGTGCTGTATACAGTACTAAAAGAAACCTAACAACCTACTGTTGCTGTTTTTATGTTTGAAAAGCAGTCTGGGATCACAAGCCAAAACCATGAAGAAAAAGAGATAAAGGAACAAAACTTAGCCACTCACATATATGTGATATGCATAATGAAAAATATCCAGCAGCTTTTATGGCTTTTCTTCTGCCTTTAATGCAGAATAGACTTTAAGAGCTGCTGGCAGTTTAAAAATTACCAGGAGACAGGTGAAAAGCACTTATGTTTCCTCTCTGGCAGGGAGACACAGAGGAAAAACTCATCAATTCCCCTATTACCTTTAGATATTTGCTGCCAAGGGATGAGGGAGAAGGTTGGCATTGTTAGTTTCAGCTGGGAAAAACAGATAGGGTTTATAACTGCTAATGAATTTTTAATGCTCTCTTAACATTTAGTAACTTTGATATTCTTACCTTGTTACATAAAAAAAATCTGAAAATGTACATTTAAAGCTTCAAAACACCAAAACATTAGAAGTCCTGATTTTTTTAAACACATGGGTGTTTACATTTTAGTTGCCTTTAAAAGGTTTTCAAAGATTCTACAAGAAAATAATTAAAAAATCTTCCATGGGACCAAAGGCTAATAGAAATGGGTCCTTGAAACTATACTCCACATAACATGATATTGGAGCATTTGAGTTCTACCTTAACTCAGATCCTTTGCTTGTCATCCTCACAATTAAAAATATTTCCAGCCAGACTAGTGTGAGCCCTGAATTTATGGTCAGGGCTTTAATTCATCTTTAGTCGACAGATTTCAGTCACAGCCTCTGTAATACTGCCGTCTTTGAAAAGAAACATTAACTTTCATTTTTCACTGTGACAGAGTGAAAAACATGTTCTGGTAAAATAAGAAGAGAGAAAAAGACTTCATCCAGCTTTAAAAATAAATTTAAAAAACCCAAACCAACAAATGGAAGACTTTTGAAAATAAAAAAGGATGGCCCACTCTTACTCATTTTCAGGTATCTGCCTGCTTCCTGATTTGTTTGCTACCAAAACACTGGAAAAATTATAAGACAAATTACTTCCAGCATAACTTTGAAATTATTTGCTGATTAGAACATTTAAGAATTGTAGCTTTTTTTTTTTTTTTTACACAACAGGTGAAAAACCAGAAGCATACAACCAAGTTCCTTGTAACTGTTTTAACTGGAAACTACTGCCAAAATTCTGCTACCCTCCATTTGACTCCATAAGTGGAATTAAGTAACACTAATGGCACTGGAATTTCATCTCATTAACATTTTTTCTTGTGTTGTGGGCTTGCTGTGATTTGCTAGGATACACATCTGATCAAGAAAAAGGATAAATGTCATAGCTTCCTTAACACTTTTATTTTAGCAAACAAAATCAAAGGGCCAAGTACCACATATGTCTCAAAACAGTAACATTTGAATTAGCATTATTACAAGGAGTTTGAGGTCAATTGATATTCATGCAAAAAACCCCCAAACCCTGAAAAACACTAAAACAAAACCCAAACCAAAACCCCCAAAAACCCCTCACCACTCAGGAGACTGGTTTTCCCCATATATGCCTAAATCAGATGTCATTCAACATACATTTTAGAAACTTTAAAATAATTTAGGGAGTACAGATTGGATAGCTATTTTTCATGTATGATTCCATAGGTAAAATATATGAGCATCAATATGATCGTCACAGAATTATTACCATCCAGCAAATACCAGTCAGCATATGAATACAAAAGGCTTTTCCTGCTACTTCCCTTCCCTCAGGTTGAGACACAGTTACTGTCTTTTCCAGGCTGCCCAGCATATTTAACTGTGGTTTCTGTAAAACAGGAGATCCCTTTGTTGTGTGTCTGCCTCCGAAGCAAACCACTTTTGTGAAACATTATATGTTCTGAGGAAATTTTTAAGACATGGTAAACAATTTAACTATGGGTCACTTTCTTTACTGCTTGAGGAAGAATGCAGATTAATTTCTTGCTGTAAGACTGAATAGTTGGAGAGGGAAAAAAAAAAAAGCTCTGTTTGCAAAGCTGGTGGGCTTAAATCTTGCTTTTCTACTGACCTTGTGCATGGGAGGAGGCAAATTACTAATTGAGATGGTTTTGTTTTCTTCAAATGTTAAATCGTTACCTCACAAAACCTCCTGGTGGTATTGTAAGGATTAACAGGAGACCTAAGAGTATTCTGAGAATGAATGAACCAACTTCGCGCTTACCTGTCTTTTAGGCAGGGCTAGTCTAACGGCAATATCAGAACGCTTCTTCAAACTGTTAGTGTAACTATTACATATAACTCTGAAGATTATTTGGATCTGAGAAGAAACACCTTTATTCTCCATTATATCCTAAGATACTGGTGATTAGAATACCAGCATTGTCTCCGGTATGTGAACTGCACTGAAAACAAATTGAGGGGTTTTGGATTACACTTTTCTACACTTTACTGAAATGCCAAAATACACATAAACAGGCACAAGCACAAGGTACTTCCAACTCCAGGCAGTCAGATTACTAAACCAATGGATAGGCATTCCTTCGATAAAACCAAAGGAATACTTAAAAAAAAAAAAATTGTGAGGAATGTTAACTTCTCATTTATCTACTGCTGAGGTTTTTCATTGGGGTTTTTGTTTGTTTGTTTCGGCTTTGGAGGAAATTTCTGAGTCTGACAACAGATTTTGCAGCTACTGAGTTTGAACACAGGAAAAAATGCAAAGCTCCTTTACTTGCTTTTTGGTATGAGACCCTAAAACCACAAACCAAATGTTATAATGAAACTGATAACAATATATTCAGATAAACTTTTATCTTTTTTTGAGAAACATATTTTTGAACGATTAGCTGGTTCTACCAGATGTCTAGAACAATCATATTGCCATCGGATAGCTGACAAGTAGTAAGGAAAAAAAAAAGAAGAGTTCCTCACCCTGCACCCCAAGAGTTTAATGCTGTTCTGCAGGACTGTACAACTGATTGCAGGACTCTGCAACATGGGTAAGATCAGTGAGCTGGATTTGCATCATGCCATACTGTGGTAAAAGCAAGTACCATGAACAACTCATTTTAAACTTAGCCATGCCTACATTTTATTCATTTGACCCATTAAAATAAGATCATTTACATCTCATTTCTGCTGCAGTTGAAATTCCTGTGTATCTACGATTGATAACTTTTAGAGAAAACACTATTGTCTCTCATGAAGTAAACATTACATACATCATTTCTACTATAGTCATGTATGGGCAGTGAGAACTCAGCTGAAACAAGCCACTAGGAATTCTTGACTAAATAGTTGAGTAACATTTTGTCAATATCGGAAGTATCATTTTAGATCAGTATTTGCTTTCAGACCGAAATGGCTTTAAATGCTGTAATTCTCAGCTTGAAGTAAAAGGCCGTACTTTTGGAAGCAAGCGCTTTAATGTGATATATACATATAGTGTTGAAAACAAAACCAAGATCATGTCTGTGCCACCTCGTGACTGTTAAACACTTCAGAAAATCTAGATGGGGTCTTTTTGTTGTCAGCATCTCTCTTGTTATTACGGCAAACTGATTCACAAAACAGATAAAGGGAGAAAAACATATTGATCAATTATGGTGGTTTTGAAACACACCTCTTCCAATACTTCTCTCACCACAACCACAAAACAAAACTCCCAGAGATACAACTGTTACAGGTGTCTGTCATAAAAACTGCCACCCACAACTAACCTGAACAGTGCAGTACCAAAGCAATATTGGAAATATCATTAGCACTCTGTAGATAGCATGAACCAGTACAAGCAAATGTTCAGAGGTTATATCATTCATGTGCAACTCTCTGATTTTCCTTTAAGGATAGCAGGAAAAGACACACATTTAAACTGAAAGGCTTGCAAGAGGGCTGAAGAAATCACAGCTGCACATGGTGTACATGAGTTTGGAAATGGGGAAAAGGATTTATGGTTTCATTTGGCCAAAGCTCTCTGTGTGTATGATGTAAAATTATCATAAGCTGTTCCAGCTAGATTTAGATGATGAGTAGTGGAAAAACATTTAGTTACTTTCACATTATTCAATTTAGGTTGAAAGAGCTGAAGAATGACTAATACTGTGAGATTTCTATTACACCTATTCCCGAACGAGTCCAGGCCAACTTGAGAAACTTTTGCCCATATAGCAATGCTGGTTAGAAGTGTGGTTTTTTCCTTTTTATTTTGCAACGACACTATACCATAAAAAACTGTAGCGCAGAGGCAGTTATACCACCGTGTGTGTTTTCATTTCTGTAGCTTACTGCATTCAGGGAACAGACAGAAGCTGCATCATCAAAAGTACTTTTTTGTTGTATAACCGGGGCTTATCCCAGATGCAGTCAGTGGCAAAGCTATGCCAGCAAACAATCCATAACACAGACCAGCCCTCTCTCTTCGCCAAAGGCATTTATCGTGTGCCTCTACCAAAACTGTAAGGGAGCTTCCACTTCTGCTACAGAATGCAGTTCTAGCATTTTGCAGAACTGTTTTACAGAAGTAAATAGAGACAAACAAGCTAAGGTTTGAAATTTTGCTTTCATTTATCAGTCTTCAAGGCTTAATCTGGTCTAGCTCCAGTAACATGGGGGCCTTTAGAATAAATTATGCTGACTTACTTGAAATGTCTACCAGCAGAAGAAATTAATTATGGTCTAGGAGTGCCTACTTGTTTCCGCTGACTACAAAGAAAATCCCTATAAGTAGTTAAAATGTATATGTTTCCAATGCTAGCATCTAAAGGTCCACAAGATCACCCCCCCCCCCCCCACTGCCTGCTCCAGACTTCTACAACTCTCACATCGTGATGATGTGATAGATATTCACAGGTTACAACATAGATGCATTATAAGAAGTATTTCTTTCTCTTACTCCTCCTCAGGTACTACAAGCCTTCAACAAGCTAGATGAAGAATCACAATCTGCTACACGAACACTAGAAGCAGCTACTCAGATCATTCTGCCGTTTGGCTGAAGAAATTGATAGACAGGAAGGAACACTGAACTGTAGTAAAAAAAAGGTTAAGTCAGTTTTTGCCAGAACTACGATGTTCTCATTTTTAGGAAAGTTTTCCGGTTCTCTTGTGATGCAATAAACTGGTATGAATATCTAGGAAAAAGTTGTCATTAAAAAGTAGTAGTCAGTAAGGTAAAAGAGAAGCAGGGACACAGGCACATGAACACAAACATGGCTCTTACCACTGGAGATAGGATTTGACCTTTCTGTGAGCAGAAAGGTAGGGATCCTACAGGTTTGTTTAGCTATGTTTCTATGAGCAATTCTCAAAAAATTAGATGTCATTTGAAAATATTCAGTTATGTATTCTATGGTAAAATGACAGGATAACCAAAGTCTGGTGTCATGTCTTGGAAACAGTTCGCATCAAATGCCTTAGAGGAAAATCAACTCCCATCCTCCAGCCATACTACACATGGTCAGATTTGCAATTCTGTCATACCAACTCTGGCTTTCTTACAGATCTGGTCATTATTTATTCTAAAAAAGCGTGAAAAAGCTTTTTTTTTTAAAAAGCAGCAACTTCCTATTTGTTATTTTTCTTACTGCATAGACTTCTCTATAAGCCTGAAACTAATCACTGGGGAAAAAAAAAAAAAAGCTCTATATTATTTTTTTCTTGGGGCAGGGGGGAGGGTGGAGCAGGGAGTTGTAGCAAAATAACAAGGGTTGATGAGTAGTGGATAATCTGTGGGTTTAAAAATTCAAAGTACCACAAAATCTGGAGAACAGTAGAGAAGGCTAAAACCTCAGAAAGGCAAAAGCAAATGATAATCTGAGTAGACAACATATCTGATAAGAAAATCAATCCACCCTTCATTTGAGTTTACATCTGAGGAAAAGTCTAAGAGTCACGCAACAACTGGGGCACATTTGTTATAGTAACTACTGATGATTAAGCCAAGTATTTATTTCCATGTATCTGTGACAAGGGCAGTTATAAAGGTCTGCAACCAGCTTGGCAGCAAACTCATTTATAACATCAACACTTTCAGACATTTTCACATTACTAACACAATAACTGAAGCTGGGAGTGAAAATGATTCCCAAAATATACTGTTGCCATTTAAAAAACCTTGAACCCAAAGCAACAAACATGGCAAAGAATAAAAAGCCCAAATACCATCACCCAGAATAGACAACTGTGACCCACTTTAGACCAAAAGGTCACTATACCAACAACTTTGGCCATTAGCTTCAGCTCTAAAGGTCAGGTGCTTTCAGCCACATTCTGAACTTGCTGCAGCTTGGACACTTCAAGTAGTCTAGGCACATACAATGTAAAATCAATAATCTTAAGATATGGCACAACTCCAACCTTTTCACTTAGGTTCCTTCGGTTTCCATAAAGCAAAGTCACACAATATAAAATGAGACATTTCCACACTCTACAGAAGACTACACGTCTAATTGGATGAGTTGCAACCAGCTACAACGATTTCCCTGTAAAATTTACACCAAGTGCTCAGTAATAATGAATAAAAATAAAATTATAATCATGTTTGATGTAACTAGCAAAAGAAATGGGAATCTGTTAAGATATTCAAGGACAATAACCATTCATTTTCTTGACTGTTTGTGTTGAGCTAGAGTCTTGGTGGCAGTGTGCTCTCATCTGCAGTTGCCTCTCCAGTATTTCAGTTTCAGGAGATGAAGACGTGTTTTCCACGTGTATCTATCTGTTAGACTCTGGTTCTTTATCTATGCTAAGCTTCAAAGCTCCCCCTCCTATAAAGCCCTAATGAGAATCAAGCACATGATGTACAGTATAAAGTTGTGTTACAAGTATAAAATGGCAACTAATTAACATGAACTCAAAACTGGAATTACAGCATCTGTAACTATACTACTTTTCTTGCTTGTTTGCATCATCACAAAGCCAAAGTCACAGGTATTCACCAACCTGAATGAAATAAAGTTGAGCTTTTAATGATTTTGAGCTGATTAACAGAAACCACGCAAGTCTTTGAGTGCTGCATGAACAAAACTATGGCTGTCTTGAGGAACATTAGAATTTTGGAGTTAATCTAAGTCCCAAATGAAGGCATAAATCCATGGAAAGCAAATTTCAGATACAATTCCCACACTGCCCAGAGAACCAGAAAGTAGTGGGTTTTTTGCTGAGTGGAGCTACCAGCCTCTGAAAGCAGATAGATTTTTAACTGTCACACACCCACACATTTCAGCTTTGCGTACATGACATCCATATGCAATAGGCCTAAGTAATCTCAGTAGCAACCTTGACCTCACACATGGAAGCACCCACATACTTCTCACACCCACAAACATTTTCTCGCAGAAGTAATTCACGGAACATATAACAATACTATTAAATACATGTTTAATCATTAAACACATAACCCAAAATTCATGATGTGCAGAGCACCAGCTTTTGATGCGAAACAGCAGACTAACCAGAAGTGCAGCCCAAGAAAATATTTTAAACAACCAAACTAAAAATATATTATACTTTGACACAGATGGACAAAATTGAATACTGAAGATAGACATACAGAATTCTGACAGCACTAATTTGATGTTTTCTCCATTGCATGTCATAGCATGTTATTCAATAGCACATTGTTGGATACTGGTGTTTTACACAGTAAATGGACACAGTAGAATTTTTGATAAGTGCAGCAGTTCCTTACAGCTTTTAAGTGTGTGCTTATATGCCCTTCAGCAAAGGGCACGCATAAGGAAACGGGGAACCACTATTGCATCAGGTCTGACATGAAGTGTAAAACAGATCCCTCCTCAGCAGCACGCTGACAAGTAGCAGTTTACTGTGCTCCAAACTGCAGCCCTCAAGGGACCACACTATTTTATTGGAAGAGAACTGCTTGAAGTAGGCTCCATACCCTGTGACTCAGAATATCCACAGGGGTTGTATACATGATTCATTTTTACATATTAGTTGGCAAAGATAACGATTGTACCTGTGCTGAAACAACATTTTTGTTATGCATTCCATACTTGCAACAAAAGCACAATAAACAGAAGAACAAATATATGACATATTACTCAGCTCGGACCGAAGATAAAAATTTTGGTCTCATACCCAAGGAACAAAATAGATTCTTTTCAACCCAAACCAGGATTCAAACCGCCCGTTTTACTGCTGGCCTGGCAGTGAACTGACATTTCAGCTACTGATTTATTTCCAGTTGCCTCTTTCTCCCTACGGTGTATGTGGATTGTATGTTTCATATAGATTCAGTTTACTCTATGATATAATAAAAAGATTGAAGGACTTCTACTTAAAGATTTAAGCAACTGTTAAGCTCCATATAGAAAGCAATTCCCAGAGAAACCCTCTGTTTTTTTCAAAGGAGTCAACCTCCTCCACTACTCCCATTCTCTTTATGTCACAGAATGGTGGGGGTTGGAAGGGACCTCTGGGGACCTTGCCCAACCCCCTGGCTAAAGCAGGGTCACCCAGGGCAGGTTGCACAGGATCATATCCAGGTGGGCTTTGAAACTCTGCAGAGAAGGGGACTCCACAAGCCCGCTGGGCAGCCTGTTCTAATGCTTTTGACCCACAAAGTAAGGAAGTTTTTCCACATACTCTGATGGAACTTCCTGTGTTACAATTTGTGCCCATTGCCCATTGTCCTGTTGCTGGGCACCACTGAAAATGTCATGCACGAAAAACTGCCTAAGACCTTACCTCTAAAAAGTGCAGCTTAAAAATCAAAGCACTATCATAATAGTTTCTTCAACAGATTACAGCTATTTTTCTTCCCTCATTAAGAGCAGACTACATATATAACTAACTGTTAAATAAAAAGACACTCAGGACTAGAATATTTAACCCTTCCAGTTCAAGACGAAAAACAGTCTTTCTAAACATCTTCTCATGCTATTATTCATTACGAATGGACTATTGTCTCATTCAAGCATAGCCAATCAGAGTTAAGCTTTATGGATATCTGGAACTCATCTGTTGAGCCAAAAGAATACAATGAGAATGTCTGGTGAAATCTGTGAGACACCTGTTTTCACATTCTTCTCTGCTCCCCAGAGCAAGCTGTATCAAATGAAAACAACAATAGTTTATGAATTCCTCTTTTTCCTTTCATGTTTGCCGACAAGATAAAAGAGCAGCTCCCCAGAGCCAATGGTTATTGCACAGGCACAATAACAGTATTTAACAAATGTGTATGTACTTTTATCACAAAATGGCTGCAAATGAAAACACAGAAAAAACTTACCTTATGTGCAGACTACTATGAGAAAATTTCACAATGTCATAGGAAAATAAAACCAAATGGCTTATTTTATTTTTTCACCCTTTTTTCGCCCCAATCGAAAATACGAATTAAAAACCTGAGTTTTACAAAATTTTCTGCTGTTCAAAACATTAAACTCCAATAATCTAAGCACTAAAATATATGCATAGCTATATATTTTAGATAAATTTGTGTCATGTATTAACATCTTTACCAAGATAAACATACAAATTAGAATATGTCAATTCTCAAAGGTCACTCAGCATTATTTTAATGAATCTTTCCATGACTATCCATGAAGTTACTGTATTGGGGAACAGTAAACAGGTTACTAAATGCATTATGTGCACAGGCAGTATGGGTTCTTGTTTTTCCAAGCCAATATGTGATAGGAAGAGTGGTTGAGGAAAACATGAACCATCAAGCTAAAACTATTATCATACTCAGGCTGACTGTATAAATCTACTTATACGAAGACATTTATGATGTAATAAAGGGACAAGTATGTATCTCCATTACCTAATCACTTAACTAGTTGGGTTAAATTTTGTAAATAGAGGCAGGGAGGAAAAAAACCCAAAAACCAACAACAAAATCACCAGTCTCTGTGATTCCTCAGGTCCTTAGAGTGTCTGATCTATGTTTAGGCTTTCCACAGCAACCCATTTGAACTAATATACTGTGAATCAGGTTGTTTCCCAGCTTGCAGAAATTGGTAGCACTTCTCATTAGAGTTTGATGACTTGTACTCAGTGTACAAGGACAGTCTCTAGTCCTTGGTGGTATTTCTTTTGCTTTCCCTCACTGTGTATTTCCAATACAGCAACAATCAAACCCATTATTAAGCAGGTCCTTTGTTAAAACAGCGTCTACCTTTTTAATGGCAAAAAAAAGCACTACAAATGAAATCAAGCATTATAATTCTGTCGGCACGCTCTTCTCTGACGAAAACTGGCTGCAGCATAACTTGAAGCTATTTCAAAGAGCCTTCAACCACATATCCCAACACACTTGCACTCAGTCACTTCATGGGAACAATTCTCATGAAAGAACTTCCAAAGCTTCCGAGCAATCCGTTCTATTCAACAGTAACCTGAGTTCCCTCACAGTTTATCCACTTACTCTGCTTGCCTTGTAAACTCAGTGTGCCTCTTATGCCTCAATGAGAGCCCTCCAGAATATTTTCATCATGCACAAAATAACACTGACTGAAACAAGTGGTGATAAAATTATGTTCAGATTGTTTATAGCATTACAAGAAACACACAGCATGATCTGGCTTACATCCAGACAGATTTAACTGCAGAATCCACAACTAGCTTTCATTTCTGTCCTGTCTTTCACCCATCGTGGGGAATAGATAAAGATGTCTACATTAGTGAACTTATCAAGGGTAATTACTTAGCTTGCACTTTGCCTGGGAACTGAGGGGTTTGGCACATGAATGCATCCTTGCACATCAGCTTACAGTAAGTGTCTTTGAGCATGCTCATGACCTCCTGCAAATGTGTTTAAGAGATTTTTAAGACTTAAAAAAAAAACACAATACAAAAGCAAACCTGTTTTTTCTTCTGAGGTGTATACAGGTACACATACCTATAAAGCATTTGCTGAAGGCCACATAACCCCTGTAGCTGGTTTCTCCCCTAAAGACGCCAAGAGGATACTTTGCCCATACTGCATGCAACCTTAATCCACTACAGGTGTGAACACAAGAATAGCATTCCTTCTAAATATTGCACACATGGTAACCTCAAGAGAAATCACGTCTATTCAGAAAAAATGGGTGCCAGCATAAAACTTTGGACCTTTATTAGAACTGTGTTCCTGCATCAGCTTACATCCCTATCACATTGGTCAAAATTCTGCCATGATATTTTCAAAGACAAGGAAATAAGCAAAGCTTTCAATTCTGACAAGCATTTTACTAGTTCTCAGTATTGACATGTAGTATTATATTTGCTCTGTACTATCACTATTTCTAGTAGAAACGGTGGCATCAATTCAGCATGAAAATATACAGTAGTTCAGCCAAACAGAAAACAGGCATTGCCCTCTGCATACAGCTTGGGCAACAGAAAACAACTGACCCAGTTCAACTAACAATTTTGTGCAGTACAATAGGCTGAAATGTGATGGCATTTACAATAAAACTAACTTGCACTTAAAAGCAGCACCAGAGTGGATAGCACTTAAAAATAAGTTGATAGTAAAGTCATTTTAAAAGGAATAGTTCTTGTGCATTTGGAAGCAAGTATGAAACAATATACTGTAACGTTCAATAAGGTCCTCGAAATAGCTAATCATTGAGATAACAAACACAAACTTTGTTTGGTTTCCCACACTTCCCGCAGTTCTGTATTTCACCACATTGTGATGACTTGCTTCAGTGCTACCAGCTTGCCTTCAAAATTATCTGAGATTTGTTAAAAAGTGTTTGCCTATGTAAGTTATGCTATGTGAAGAAATGACACTCCACACAAACAACTGACAAATTCAAAGGGCTTTGATGTAAGGATCCCACAAAAAGTCACCATGTTTTGCACCAATTTGCTCCTACTGTGGTTCTTTGTAACCATTTACCAAGAACTAAATAAAACCTGCACTAAGTAAACACCTGGCTCCGGCAACATCGGTACTACAAATTCTTAAAAACATCCTTAATTCAAAGATGTTGCAAAACACATGTATTTCCTAGACCTCTCTGGCACATTCCCAAGTGTACACGTGTGTTGTTACCTCTTCACAGCATTGAGCCAAACTCCAAAGGAACAGAATACAAGAGTCCTCAATGACTTCAAGCACTTCCTACGTCTGAGGTCCAAACGCAGTGAATTTTGGATTAATGGCTCAACTTGTCAGGGACAAGAGACAGCTTGTCATGGTTTGAGTTAGAACCAAACCAATTCTGTTCAGTGATTTTACTTTTCAGCTAAGTCTTTCCTAACTAACTGCACATTCTAAAGCTCACATCATGTTTTTGCAGAGTGCCTGCTTCTAGCAGCGATAACACTTGATGTTTAGAGTGACTACCAAGGATTGGTGTGCAGACCAAGGTCACTGCTAACTCTTGTGTACCACA
>JAVSBS010012754.1:0-10337 GCA_033124195.1 Coracias cyanogaster | reverse complement strand
TGGTCTGGGACCCCAGTGGGTGGACCGCATCCCTTGGTGGGCGGACCCTGGACATCTAGGGGGCGGATCGCGACACTGTTATACTGTTATATTAATAGGAAAATTTTCATTTATAATACAGTTGGAGAACTGTACTCAAGCAGAGAACTGTAGGATTGCATTATTCAGATCTGCTTAGGGCTATTCAGTTGTGATGACACTGATTACTAGACTTGCCTGATCATTCCATAGTAAACTACAAATGCTAAAATATACTGCAGGAAATTTGTAATGTTTTAAAGATAACCAAATCATTGTTAAAATTATATAAAAATGTCTATATGCATTGTAGTTTTATCTTTCATATTACATTTTTTTCTACTGCAGAATGAGTCTTCTCACTTTTCACTCCTGAATTCCCAAATTTTAAATCTGTTAATTTATTTGTTCAGTATAAAAGTGCAAGTCTAAATCCACTAAACTTTTATAAAGAAGATGACTATACAAAGTAAGTAGTGGTTATATTTTGTTCTCAATGTTGAATTCAGTTGAAAGAAACATATTTTTATTGAAAAGATAAAAAATGTTAAAAATAAATCTATCAGAATGTCCTATTGAGCTGGAACAACATTATATCAAATTGTTTAGAATTAAATGCAAAGTAAGTATATTTGAATTATGCTTCTAAAAGTGGTTGACCTAAAAAAAAGATATACACTCAAGCTGTTAGTATCTGAAGAAATATGTGTCTAATTACAAGCATAATAATTTATCCAAATTCAAGGTTCAAGCATTTAAAAAAGAGAAGAGGATGTGAGGATTTGGACTATATTTTCATCACAAAAATATGAAAGTAGAGTGGCAGAGTCACCTCCCTTGACCTGCTGGCCACACTGTTTTCTGATGGAGCCCAAGATGCAATTGGCTTTCTGGGCTGCAAGCACACATCGCTGGCTCATGTCCAGCTTTTTCATCCAACAGTACTAAGTTAGTACTTGGGTGTGTTGATCTGCTTAAGGGTAGGAAGGCTCTGCGGAGGGACCTCGACAGACTGGATCATGTAGGCTTCAACTAGGCCAAGTGCCGTGTCCTGCACTTGGGC
The DNA here is from genome assembly GCA_033124195.1 of Coracias cyanogaster. NCBI lineage: Eukaryota > Metazoa > Chordata > Aves > Coraciiformes > Coraciidae > Coracias > Coracias cyanogaster. The sequence goes on along the minus strand of JAVSBS010012754.1, from coordinate 9,256 downwards.
CACAACAACCTCATGGAACACTACAGGTTTGGGGAGGAGTGGGTAAGAAACTGCTCGGCAGAAAGGGACCTAGGGATGTTGGTTGATAGCTGGCTGAACATGAGCCAGCAGCCATGTGGCCAAGAAGGCCAACAGCATCCTGACCTGCATCAGGAATAGTGTAGCCAGCAGGAGTAGGGAAGTGATTGTGCCTCTGTACTCAACACTGGTGAGGCCACGTCTTGAATACTGTGTTCAGTTTTGGGCGCCACGGTATAAAAAGGACATTGAGGTGCTGGAGCAGGTCCAGAGGAAAGCAACAAAGCCAACGAGGGGTCTCAAAAATAAGTCTTATGAGAAGAGGCTGAGGGAACTGGGGTTGTTGGGGCAAAATTCTGGCTCATGTTCAGCTGGCTGTCCACCAGTATCCCCAGGTCCTTTTCAGTCAGGCAGTTTTCCAGCCATGCTTTCCCAAACCGGTAGCATTGCATGGGGGTGTTGTGAACAAAGTGCAGGGCCCAGGACTTGGCCTTGTTAAACCTCATACAATTGGCCTGAGTCCATCGCTCCAGCTTGTCCAGATCCTCCTTGCAGAGGTTTCCTACCCTCAACCAGATTGACACTCCCACTTAAAATCATATCATCTGCAAACTTACTGAGGAAGTGCTCACTCCTCTCATCCAGGTCATTGATAAAGATATTAAACAAGACCAGCCCCAAAACTGAGCCCCGAGGAATGCCACTTGTGACCGGTCGCCAACTGGATTTAACTCCATTTACCACAACCCTCTGGGCTTGCCCATCCAGCCAGTTTTTAACCTGGCAAAGAGTATACCTCTCCAAGCCATGAGCCGTAGACGGTGTCAAATGCCTTACCAAAGTCTAGGTAGACAACACCAACTGCCTTGCCCTTGTCCACTAATTGGGTCACTTGGTCATAGAAGGTGATCAGGTTGGTCAAACAGGACCTGCCTTTCATGAACCCATGCTGTCTGGGCCTGACCCCCCAGTTGTCCTTACACTAAAACTAAACCTTGATATCTTTCTGTTTAAAAAATCAAGGATTGCAGGTAATGATTTTGCTTCCCTTTGCTACTTTGTGGTTTCAGAAGGGCAGAATTCTGCTGTTCTGAACATACCAGACATTGCTCTAGCCACGCATTTGTTCTCAGTACTCCTTATGTATGATTCAATTAAATTATATATTGAAATCACCTAGAAAATAATGACAAGCACTGGAAATTATGAAAAAAACTGCAAAGTCTGGGATATGTGCCCTTAAAAAAATGGTTATTGAACACTATCTGTAACAACTGTAAACTTTATTTACCCTTACTGGTACCCTTCAAGCAAGGAGGCATGTTAAAACTCTTGAATTCAAGAAGCATATGTTTCAAAAAGCACATAATTCTGAAGGAGTAGTGATTTTTATCTTTTTACTTTCTTTAGAAGGAGCTGGTGAGACCATTTATTCGTTGTACTTTAGTTATGGCTCAGTATCAACATTGAATGCCTGTAAAAGCAAGCCCTAGGAACAGACAAGCATTTTTCTTTTTTCTATGACAACCTGGTACTTAACTTTATGTATCAAATCTTTATTGGATAGAAATCAGCAGGGTCTCGTTACAATTTGTTGAACTATACTCCTTTACAGCAATCAAAGCTCTGAGGCCATATCTCTGATTTTTTTTTTTTTTTTTTTTTGTGTCTTTCTGTCTTTAATTAGTGTCTTTTCTATTAATACTTTCTTTCAGGTGCAAAGTGCACCACTCCACAATCAGTTTTCTTTTAAAGCTTTAGCTTCATTTCAGTCTTTTATGCCTTGCTAGAAACATATTTATTACATAGTATAAATGAAATAGCATCTCTAGGATTCCTCTTCCTCCAAATTTTAAATGTAGCAATAAAGTAAGTTTCTTACAGCATGGCTAGACATTTGTATGTCTACTATATAAAATTCTATTACACTCTCAAGAAGTGATGTACACATATTTTCCTCTTAACAGCAGTATACTTTTCTGTTACTATAGTCTTTGTTGTAATCACTCATCTATTGTATTTTTTTTTTGTGCATCACAAATACCAAAGTTAAGGAAACACCTAAGTTAAATTCAGTAAGTAACAAATTACTTTGTCATACCGCTCTCATGTTGTTCCTTAATTTGGTGAACAATCAGCTACTTGACAGTGAAACTCTAAACACCTCTACACACGTGACAGTTGTCTCATTTAAACTTCTAACAATGAGGATAGCACCTTAAAATCAGTTCTCTGCTTTGCTCAGGTTTTATGGTTTTTTAGAAGAGTGGATAAGCACTCAGTAGATGTAATACGACAGTAAGTGTTTAGCAAACACAGAACAGCAAGATGCTCAAGATAACCAACATGTTTTTGTCTACTGCAGCTTGTTTATTCCAAATTCTTTCATTATACCTACATTTAGGAGACTGGTAAAGTTTGAATTTTTTCCTGCAAAATTCTTTTTTCTATATTCTCATGAATAACTGACTGAGCCTTGGCATTTTTTTTAAGAGAAACGATTATTCTTATCTCTTAAGAAGAATCATTTACATTCCTAGAGTTTTGTGCATGTGCCTATAAGCTAGATGATTTGCCTTTTCCTCACATATAACCTTTAAAATGTAGATCAAGTTATATAGTTAAAATGGATTATGTGGATATGTACAGAAATGGAAAAAAACCCCAAACCCAACACCTGAAGGATGTCTAATTTATATTTTTGCTGATGTAAAAGGAAAATACACATGATATGTAACTGAACATTTAATATTAGTACAGAGGCAGATCTAATAACTTTTAATTCATTATATAAGAATAGCTGCAGGAAAAAAAAGAATCCTCCACCCTTTGAATTGACTAAGTTCAGAAGGCAACTGAAAACTAAGTTCTTTCACCATATTTGAAATGAAAAAAGCAGAGTTAATACCATTTAACTTTCAATGTTGAATGTATCTCTGTTTTCCTGTCTATCTTTTTTATTTACCACTATTATACTACTCTTAAATACTCTAGACAAAAGATTAGTCAATATAGGGAAGCACGGGGACAGCGGATCCACATAAACTCATTGGTCATGGTAACAAATACCCTTATGACTGATGAACATTAACTCTAGAAGACAGAAGGAGACTTACATAATGGCACACCAGTATAGTAGCTACTAGACTTGGTGTATCTTGAAATTGTGTACATTTGGAATGGGAATAGCATTGTGTTGCTGTCAACAGTTCTCCTGGAGGAAAGCTGTAAGGGTTTGTCAGGTATATTTTGAAGTATTATTCCATTCAGAACTGAACTCTCATTCCTGAATACTTTGATTTCTTGTACCTATTGTGACAAATAAAAATATGTGAGGGTTTTTTTGTTCAGTTGTTGTTTGTTTGTTGTGAAATAGGAGGCACTGAGTGGGATTTTACAGAAGTAGCCAACAAATAGCTATTGCATGACATCTGAAAAAATCTGGGAAAATAATAAGACCAAGATCTCTATCCTGTTGTCTGTAAGGATAACATTGTGCCAACAAAACATAACCTTAAGAGATGTAAAAAAGTCATTGTAACTGTAGCTGTAGTTTTACCTGTGCTTTTAATTAAGATTCAAACTATGTAATTATATATGAGAACTACTTAGTTGATCTATACTTTAATTACTATAATTAAGTCGATTTGAACATGCTACAAATAAACTTAATTGATTTTTGTAATTTTAAACCCAGTGCAACAATGTTATTCTATTCAGTTTCTCCTTGTGAATGCAATCACAACATGCTTCATGCACTTTTCATCAGCCATTTTCAAACATTTGAAATAATTTGATGTTCAAATACTAAATATGCAAGAGAAAAAATTATTCTCTTTACATTCACAAATTTCAACTAGTCTCATTGATTCAATTAATGTTGATAGATATTTATAACAAGCAGGGCAAAAGTGCAAACATATTCATTTCTTACTGTATTATTTCACCAAGGGGTGAGTGTCAGGAGGATGGAGCCAGGCTCTTTTCAGTGATGTCCAATAACAGGACAAGGGGTAATGGGTACAAGTTGGAACATAGGAGATTCCATAAAAATATTAGAAAAAACTTTTTCATGGTGAGGGTGACAGAGGAATGGGTTGTAGGGAATAGCACAGGCTGACACAAATGAGAGCATCTATGTCTCTCACAGGAGGTGTTTGCAAGTAGCAAAACCACAGCCCCAGAAGTGGGGAACTAACCCTTGTCTGTGAGGGGAAAGAGATTTGCCATCACTCTGCATGTATGTGAGATTAGAACTTTTAGAGAATAATTATGGAATCATGCTTATAAATTTGAAGGTATTTATTAATACTTTGCAAGTCCCTGGGACCTTGATTTCTCTGTTGAAGCGTTGATGTTGATCCTGATCCACTGACCGTAGGTTACATACCATTAAGAAATCAATAAAACACTCCTGATTTGGTTTAAACTATATAAACTGAATAGTATTCCTGTGATCAGAATTTCCCATATGACTTTAGCATTGGTCCAAAAGTCAGGTAACAATTTAGTTTGCACAGGAGCCATGGTAACTAATCCTAGAAAATCAAATGGCTTCAATACTAGATATTTTGATGCCCATTCATGGAATTTCTTGTTTTCAGATAACTTTTCCTTAAAATATAGGAAATAACACACAAATAAACATCTTATAACAACATAATTAACAATGCTAAGTCAAACACTCAAAATGTAATATATGAAAATTCAATATGAGATAATACTTTAAAAATATTTAAATACTAATACTTTAATAAGTAACATACAGGCAATTATTTTCAGCATTATCTGGTGTAAGGAACATGACTTTACTACTTACCAATATTCTTCTTATGGAAAAAATTCTATTTCTGTATGGATATTTACTAGAATTTTTAAAACTTCTATCATGACATGGAATAAAAATTCCATCTGAATAATGGTTATACTCAAGCAGAAGAATATCTGATAAAAGTCTGGTCAGCTCAGGTATGTATATATTTGAATGTGATCAGTTTTCTACAGCTAGCTAAATTAAGGCAAACTCAGTTAGAGACCTTTCCAAAATCACAGATAACACAAATGGAAATACAAGAGAACAACTAAACCTCAGCTTTTTTCCATAATATCTCCATTATAGTTCCAAAATATTAAGAACACATACACTGCTCTGTTTTTCAAATTAATTTCCACATACAGAGCAGTGAATTAATTTATCTCCTTAGTGGGCCTGCAGATCTCCTAAAGAATCTGTAGAGATCTGGTAGATCAGTGAAACATTTTTCACATGCTGAACAGACTTCACTTACTTTCATTTCTCGATAAAGTACTTGAAGAACAAAAGAATTTTGCATTCCTTTTTCTGATCTGTTTATAGAATCCTCAAACTCTGTTTCTGTTTATTCTTGTTTTGTAAGGTTTTTGTTTAATTGTACTGTCTTGTTTCCTCTGTACATGTTGGGCAAGAAAAAGGGAATATGAAGAAGTATTTCCTCTTACTGGTACATCAGAACCAGACTGGGATTTTTCAGACTTTAACTAACTGTTATGTCTAAAAGCACTATCTTCAAAAATCCTGTCTGCTTTTTTAGCAAACAGACCCCTCACCTCTGTATTTAATTTGCTCCTGAACCTCCAGCAAAGTGTTCATCTTCAGGAATCAGGGTCTGAATCTTACTACCAAATGAAAATATTTGCATTTAATGTAGAAACAGAGATATTTTTGCCAATGGTGTCTACAGAATATAACTGCTTTCCTTGGAACCTTTTTTTAAAAAATGACAGGTCGGTTCACCACATCCTTATATAGGAATACTCCATGGCTTCTTACACTTAATGGAAGTGTGACTTTCTCATAATCTTTCTTTACTGTACAGCCTTCTTGCAGCAACATGGTTGCATGATCAACAGAAAGGATGATGAAGATATTATCAATAAATTATTCTCATTAAGTCCAAGGATCAGCTGCTTAATAATGATAATCTACAGACTATGGAAGTGTAGGGTAGTTTACATAATAAAATAAATCAAAGATTTTAGGGTCTATAAAGTTTGTTCTAATTTCTTGAGAGTAATAAAAGGAAAAAGTACAGCAATAAACTAAACATATGATGATTAAGCAACTTTGGACTGAACAAGTTCTCTTTGTAATAACTTATATTATTCATATTTTGCCTTGTAGCATATTTATTAGATTTTTTATGACACTGCATAATCATATAACAGAATATGAATCACTAGATACTCTCACATGAAATCTAAGCTCAACTACAAATATGATTACATAACTACAAATATGATTACATAACTGACTGTTGTAATTATATAATCAGTATCCCAGGAGAAAAATATTATAAAACTTTAATAACTTTAATACTACTTCTTTTTATTCAAAAACATTTAAGTTAACAGATTATGTGAGATACTCATACAGAAGTAACTTTCCCACAGAAATGTTGTTCACTCACAATTTGACAGCAAGCACAGAAAATGAATGGGAACATGTCATAAATGTGATTAAAAACATTCATTTTACTTGCTGGCAGATATTTCAGGTAAAATTATAAAAATAAGATGTTGATAGTGCTAGCATTAATACTAACTTCACTTCAGCTTTCTCCTCTTACCTCTCATATCACTATACACGACGCTACTGTTTTCTCTTTAGGAAAAGAGCTGAAGAGCTCAATTGCTATTTTAGTACTAAAATAGTTAAATTTAAAGATTAAAGAATTAAATTAGGACCATGAAGTTGTTGGTCTTCTTTTACAGGAAATAACAAATTTTATAAAATGAAACTTCAGTTCTTTCTTATACTGTGAAAGTATAGGTTTATTTTCATTAATTACACAAAACTTACAATCAGTGTTAATCTTGAGAGGGATTTTTGAAGTCAGTCACTGCTTCTCTTGTCTCTACCCCAATAAGTATCAAATTCATAGAATCTTCATTGATATAGAATTGTCAAAGGTGTCTTCTAAGGCTCAGGTAAATTCAAGAAATTGATAAACAGTTCCTTGTCACACATAATGGACAACAGCTGAAGAAAATAATAGAGTCATCAAATCATTCTGGTTGGAAGAGACATTTAAGAATATTTCATCTGCCTCTTGATCCCAGCTAGGTGGTCTATAACAGATGCCTACCATGAAATCTGCCTTGTTGACCTTTCCCCTGATTCTTAGCCATAAACAGCCAATCCTGTTATCACCATCATTAAGCTCAAGACAAACAAAACACTACCTAACTTATACGGCCACTCCACTGCCTCTCCTTCCTGTCCTGTTCCTTCTGAAGAGTTTATACCCATCCAATGCAGCACTCTAGTTGTGGGAATCATCTCACCATGTTTCTGTGATGGCAACTGTATCATAGTTTTCCTGCTGTACAATGGCTTCCATGTCACGTGCATGTGTCACGTTTGTTGCCCATGCCATGTGCATTGTTGTAGATGCATTTTAGTTGGGCTATTGATCCCATCACCTGTTTGGGGGGAGAAGCCCTAATTCCTACCTGACCATTTCCAGGTGCTACTGTGATTTCTAGTCCATCAATATCCCTTGTGTCTTTGCTATCACACGGCACTCCAACCCCTACCTCCACCAGGATGGCAGACCAAAGGACCTCACTGGCATTCCTCAACCATTGATGTCCTACCCCCAGGCTTATCTGATTTTACCGCTTCTCTCTTCCAATCTAGTTTAAAGCTCTTTCAATGATTCCTGCAAACTCCTGTGCAAAAATCCTTTTCCCTCTTTGAAACAGGTGTACCCCATCTGTTGCTAGCAGGTCTGGTGTTGTGTAAACCAACCCATGATCAAAAAGCCTGAAGTCCTTCTGGTGACACGAGGCTCAGAACTAGGTATTGATCTGATGGGTCTTCCTATCTCTTCCCTCATTATTCACTGCAGCTGGAGGGATAGAGAACACTACTTGTGCTCCTGATCCCTTAACCAGTCATCCCAAGGCCCTGAAGTCTCTCTTGATTGCCCTTGGATTTCTTGCTTCAAGTTCATCACTGCCTACCTGAAAAGTCAATAATGGATAATAACCTGAGGGCTGTACCAGGGTAGAAAGTTTTCTTGCCACATTGTTAACCTGGGCCCCAGGGAGGCAGAAGACTTCTCTAAGAAGTGGGTGTCCTCTGCATATTGGGCCATCTGTTTCCTTTGGAAGGAAGTCACCCATGACATTGACCTGTCTTTTTTTCCTTTATGGAAGTAGTTTTGATGCAGGGTACAGGCCAGCTTAACCTTGGTGACACTTCTAAGCTAAACAAATCATCGTCCTTGTTATTGTTCAGTTCTACTTACAAGGCCTCATGCCTGTTATGCACCTGTGTTGAGTAGGAACTTGTTGCAATTGCACCCTTTCCTTCTGGTTGCTGTTCAGTTAGATAGAGAGGGAAAAGGAGGTCCTCCATATTATGTATCTTGTTTGATTGTTGAGCCTGTCTCAGGGAATGTAGGATGGTTTTCCAGTGGTCAAGCTCCCTCTTGCACTCCCTGATGCTTCTCAACCTAGTCATCTCCTCCTGGAGCTCTGTCAATAAGCAAGGAGTGCCTCTTCCTGGACACACCTCCCACACGTGTGCTCACTGCTGCCAACCTGTGCAGGTTTAAGAGCTTGGCACACCCTGCAGCCTGATGCCTGGGTAGCTGCATGTTCCCACTGAGGCTCTGTGTGGGAAGCTGAATCAGTCATGGTGTGTGCAGACCTTAGAGGTCCCATGGCTTTCTGCTAGGTGGAAACCATCACTCTCTGATCAGAGCTGGCAGAGCTTTCAACATCCTTCCTTCATGTCCACCTGTGTGAACTGCTTCATCATACTCTGGCTGATGCACCACCCTCTGTTTGCCTGCTCTGGTCTCAGTGTAGCTCTCCAGGGGCTTCTTTCATAGACATGGGGGAGTTGCCGTTGCCCTGGCTGTGCCCAGGCCTCATCAGTCTCTCCTGTGAGAGCTGCCAGCTCCTAGTGGGTCTCTCCACTACCCTGGAGTTTCCCTACCAAAGGGAAACTTTAGAAAAACCTCTGTATGCTGAGATCTATGACTTTGCTGCTGCTCAGGCTGGCTCCGGAGCAGCTCCCCTTTGTGACTGGATGACTAGAACTTAAATATATTGTAAAACACTAAAAACTCACACAGTAGTTCTGTGTTTCCATGTAGATTCTTTTGAAACATATTTTCCCTATGAGTACCTACTAGTTTTTTGGTTTGGTGTTTTTTTTTTTTTTTTTTTTTTATTTTTGGGTGTTTGT